>JAXGGA010010769.1:0-45397 GCA_038373865.1 Uloborus plumipes
AAAAAACTACTCCCCACTAAAGCGGTTCGCTAAAAAACTTTCCCACATCAAAAAGTCAATCGCATTATTTGCACATGCTTCCTCGGGAATAAAAACAATGTCAAGTAGCACATATTTAACACTCTCCCTAATAAACAAATACAATTCCCTAACAAAAACAAATATTTCCAAACCGCTCTCTTCCTGTAACATTAATTGCAAAATTCTAAACAAAAAAGTTGTTTTAATATTTAGATCGCAGCCAAAAAAAATCCCTGCTGAAAACATGAATTACAATTTGATTTGAAACACATTTTCAAAATGGTACCAGAAAAAAAATATAAGCCATTAAGTATGCAGGAATTCAAGTGAAACACGGACGATCGCATTATTTGCCTTGTTGAAACGCCGTAAAATGAAATGCTTTTAAGAAACGAAATGAAGAAAAGGACACCAACAATGAATTTAAAAGATGTCGCCATAGCAACGCAATAAAACGTTAATAGTTTGATCAGGAAAGAGGTTTTCGAACTCAAAGTTCAAACGCTTGTAACTTTTTTTCTAGTGGAGATAAAAGCTTGGTTCTTCGACTGTAAGTCGAATCAATTCTGGGGTTAAAAATATCGCTCTATCCAATGGCGTAAAAATCAAAACTGTGGAATAATTAGTTTATTTTTTATTGATGGTTTTAATGAACCAAGTATTGCAAGAAATCGGGTGAAGCCTTGCAAAAGGCAAGTTTAAAAATTGAATAACTCGTGCTGTGTTTAAGTTAGAGAATCGGAACAAACTGCATAGGACGGACAAAATTTTTCTGCTTCCAACGATATATAACATTAATAAGTGCAAGTAATTTTTAACCCCAGTATTCGGCGATTTATGAGAAAATTGCCTTGAATTCGAATAAAAAACGAATCGCTTATCGAATCTTTTCAAACTATAGCCTAAAGTCTTTCTGGATAAATGGACTATTCAACACAAAAAGAATTTTTCAAATCGAACCAGTAGTTCCTGAGATTAGCGCGTTCAAACAAACAAACAAACAAACAAACAAACAAACTCTACAGCTTTATATATTAGTAAAGATTTAGAAATTTTTTTGACTATAAACACTTTCTATTCTCTAACTATTGCCAAAATCAATTTTTTTTTTTATTTCACCCGTTAGCGATTGTTGGCTCAGATAAATATAAAAATCCTTAGAAGGCAATAAATTCCATACTTACTCCAGAGAAGCCTTGGTTCAAAATTTTCAATATGATTACAATCAATATTGTTGCTGCATGGCACCAAATTTTTGCAACAATGGGTTGAAAAATTAATCATTTAATGGGGAAATGACATAAAATTAACTGTTTTCCATAATAACTTTTTTAAACTAAGCTTTTTAGAAATAAATTATAGCTTATCCTGCTCCCTGTTACTCTAGCTATCTACGGTGAAAAAATGGTTAAAATCGGTTCAGTAGTTTGGAAGATTACCCCGGACATACGTTTTCAAAAGTAGTCTTTTATGTATATAGATTTAGAGGATCAAACTAAACAGGAACTATTTAAATCGATAAGTTCAATTCAATATCAATTTAAAATATTTTATCATATTACTTTTAAAAAATCAATATAGTATTGCTTTTTCCAAATAAAAAATTCTTTAGGGGGTCACAGTGACCTCTTTTCATGGCTCCCGACTCTTTAAAAATTTTGCGTAGCAAGCAGTAGTTTGGTATACAATGTTTGACTAGAGAATGATATTAAAATGACTCCCTTGAAATGAAAAATAAAAACCCTGATATTTGATTAAAAACCCAGACGGGCTGGGTTTTTTCAAACTCTGCTTAAAACTGTTTTCTGGTTGCGCCACTGGCTTGTTGTCTACGGAATCACCCCCCCCCCCCATTTCTGCTACTGTTGCACCCCCAGAATTTGCGGTCTAAGTCCGCCTATGTGAATACTGCTGATCGAAAGAGAAAAATTGCATGAATTAGAATCGAGTATTATTTTATTATGCATATATCCTTAGTAACGATTATTGCACTTCTTGCTGTTATAGCAATTTTTACGAATTTCTTAGTTTGGTTTAGGTGTATGGTTTTTTAAAGCTTTTCAGCGATGTTTGGGCAATTCCTTCCAGGTTCTACGTGTATTTACTTTTTGTACTTTTCTATACTGGCTATTTTACTCTGTAAATCGGAATATAATAACTTTTTTGAAGTCAAGATCATTGCAACTTGTAATTCTTGTTGTAATGATGCAATAAATTAAAATTTAATACTTAATCTATTGTTTTCAATACATGCATGTCCTTAAAACATTGAATTTGTGATACTTTATGCTCGTACTTTTTTAACTGCATCTCATATAATACTTAGAGCATTTACTAGAACATTTAATATTTTTCATTCAGTATTATATAAATTGCTGAAATTTAAGAAAAAAAAAGTGATTTACTTTCACGAAAAGCAAACCAGATTTTTTGAAAAATTTTGAACATAATTTTCTAATTTAAATTGAGTTAAGTCATTTAAAGTCAATCATTTTCTCCAGTTAATTATTCTTGGAAATAAAATGTAAATGCTTTTGCGTTTTCCTTTAAAAAATAAATTAAGTTCTGTATAAAGATTGGATCCTTTTTAATTTTTTAGTTACATTGTAATGAATTGTGATAAATTGTTTTCAGTAGCATGTAGTACATCAAGTTGGTGATCACATAGCTGTGTAGCTAGTTCCACAGGGAGAAAAACACCACTACGTTTTTAGTATTGCGGGCTTCTATTCTCGGGGGAGTTCGGTGAAGGACAGTGGGAGTGGGAAAGGTATTGTATGAGCGGGAAAGGGTTGAAACGCGTGATGGGCGATTTTATGTCGAACTTTGAAATTAAGCTGTGTGCGTAATATTTAACAAAAGTATATATTGTGGGTACTCATTTTGTTTAAAATTTTATGTTCTACAAATTTACTTTATACATGTATGGCTTTTTTACGAGTATTTTTCGAGATATTGTTGTATTAATGAAAAAACAGGTGTTTTTTGGCACTATTTTGTACGCTGTGGCGAAAGCTCACTTAGTAGGAGGGGGAAAACTTAGGATATTCATTACAGACCCTTAAGGAATAGATTAAAAAAATTTCCAGCTTTCCACCAATTACGTCCGAATTCAACTACCCAACCACTGGGCTAAATAGGGAACAATCCCTTCTTAAAGTCAGTTTGGGGAAATTTCCTTGAACTGAGCGCGGGGTTGACAGAAAGAAAATTTATCTAGCATAAATTGCACTTTTCATACTTCCTCACTTTATTTTCGATTTTTGAATGCGTCGGAGCCTGGAACGGAGACTGACTTGAAATTTCAACTTACAGAAATTATTTGATGTTGTAATCGGTGGCAGTTTTATAGAAAATAAAATTATTTCTTTTTATTTCAAAAATTAAGTTTTTAATTGATTTTTCGAAATTTTGAATAGAATTAAGAACAAATACTTGATCGTAAAATTCTCGTAATGGAACAGATATTGTTTTTCGTGTGCATTTTCTAAATTGAATATTTATTTTCTTTTTTTCCTTTTTTTACATGCTGCCTGAATTGGATTAAACTTGGTACATCAGGTTGTGGAAAAGTTTCGTAACAAAGCTTGTTATGATATTACTGCAGAAGTACGTGAAGAAAAAAGAAAGAAAAAATTTGCATCGTTCCATCTGTAATTCTAAAATTTAGGCTGTAATCAAGCCTAGATTTAAAAATTAATGCTCGTGTGTGTGTGTGTGTGTGTGTGTGTGTGTTTGTGTGTTTGTGTGTTTGTGTGTTTGTGTGTGTGTGTGTGTGTGTGTGTGTGTGTGTGTGTGTGTGTGTGTGTGTGTGTGTGTGTGTGTGTGTGTGTGTGTGTGTGTGTTTTTATATTGTCTATTTTGTTTTTAGAACACAATTGTTGCTAATCAGGGTTTCGTAATCTTTTTCAAAGTATTTTTTTAACCTTCTCCACTTTTGTATTTCTACAAAAAAATATTAAAATTGTGTTTCTCCAAATTATTATTTTGTGTCAAATAATAATTTGGAGAAGTGTGGAAACATAAAAATTTGCTAAGTAATTTATATAACATTGTTTTTCAAAAGGAGTTTTAAAATTCTATGCAACCACTAACGGGACTCTGGAAATTTTTTTTTTACCTTGGAAAAAACTATTTCCGTAAAATCGGGCTCATTGTGTGTGTGTGTGTGAGAGAGAGAGAGAGAGAGAGAGAGAGATAGAGAAAAGAAAAAAAAAACTCGCAATCCCTTAATCTTAGTGCCAGGTAATGTAATGAAAAACAGAATTTTTGATAAAAAAATATGGATTTCAACTGAAAAGTGAAATACATATTTTACTCATACATAACTTATAAATTCACTAACCAATCATTTCAATTTCTATTTTTTTAACTTGTCAGTCATAATATTTTTTTTAATTAAACACTAAATATAAAACAAAAAAAAAAGGTATACTAATCCGTAATAAAGCCGAGTACGTTCATTTATTATAGTCTAAAACTGTACTTTCATTAGCATAGTTTGTGTTGATAATCTGAGTACATAATTCGTATCACATACTGAGATACTGATATAAACTTTTTACTAAAATCACATGGCAAACTTAAGAATACCAATGCTTGTTCTTAAAATCGCTTCGGAACATCTTTTTGTTTTCTCACAACCTACTTATTTTAATATTTTCACCTTTTGTCATGTAATATGATATTTATTCCAGGGGAATAATTCTTAAGATTGAGCAAACATATTTATTTCGGATAATTTTTGCTACAATTTTTATTATTCTACTTTTTTCCTCTACAATTTTGATTTATTTCGCTGTTCATTTTTTTTTTTTTTTTGCTTTAGCTGCTTTTTACTTTCTTCTATATCTAATACTAGCAGTACCCGCACGGCGATGCCCGTGCAATAAATGTAAAGGAAGTTAAAAGGGGTGATTTTTGCGCTTAGTCAATAATGCGAAAAATTAATTCATTAAAAAATCACTTTCACGCTATTTAATTATCAAAACATCTGAAAACTTTCAATGATTTGAAATTTTTAACTGTTGCCAATTTCTTTTTACTAACAAATAAAATGTTTGCAATTAATCTACACACGGCTTTTGCAGTGATTTCCAATTTCGCTCATTGATTCTGCATTTGCAGGGTTATTACGATAATTGGGAAATTGGAGCTGTTTCCAATTATTCGAGCGAGTACGTATTTTATTTTGTAGCCGGAATTCATAAGATAGATATAGAAGAAAGTTTCGTGACGGCCACGACAGCTAGTTTCCATTTAGTTCCATTTATGCTATTAAGCAATTAATTGTATATTACAAGATTGTTTATTTATTTATTTATTTTTTTTTTTTGATTTCTCACTTTTGTTTTAGAAAAAAAGACATTTTCTTCTTCCCTTAACGGATATCGAGCTCGGTCATTTGTATCAATTGCAGCGTATTTTCTCACGTATTAAAGAGGCCACGTGCTACGTGAAATCGAGATTTTTTTTTTTTTTTTTTTTGGATGAGGACTTAACATTTGGAAAAAATGCCTTCGTATTTCACTTTGAAAGGCTGTGCGCTGATTCTTATTCAGAAATTGATTAAAAATGTAGTAAACTGAAAGCGGATGCTTAGAGATTGCTTCGGATTGCACGCAACGACTAATGAACCGCAATTTCAAAACAATGAACAATTTCAACTTGTTTCCCCCCAAGTTTTTGCTGAGGACCCCCCCCCCCCCTGTACTTGCTTTTATTTTAGTCTGGATTGCAGGTAGCACGTGGCAACATAGGCCACGTGCTATGTGTAATCCAGACTTTTTTTTTCTTTTTTTTTTTTTTTGATGAGACGGGAACAACATTGGAAAAATACCTTTATATTTCGGTTTGAAAGGTTGTGTTATGTTCTGTATTTAGAAATTGATTTAAAATGTGGTAAACTTTAAGCAGATGCTAAGAGATAGCTTTAGATTGCTCACAACGTACTTTAATTGCGTAAGCTTATTTACCAGTTGCAAACGAACAAAATCATGTAAAACGACCTGCAATGCAATGTATTAAACATATACGAACTAAATGTATATGAATTAAAGTATGTAAATCAAATAAATAAATAAAAATATTGCATCTTTGGTCTCTGAAAAATTTAGCAATCTCAAATCAAATTAAAACTTGCTGTATGGCGTCAGATTGAAGCTTTTCATCAGACGCTGAATATGTATATGTATTATGATATTTTTTTTTGTTCCAAAAATTTCAGAATACTACTTATTCTTGAAAATTTAAAATTCGAGAATTTCTAGTTTTTCAACCTAAGAATTTTGTTTCTAAATGTTTGTATTTATCTAGCGATTTTCTCGACAACATTGGCGGTTAGTATGTCTATTCTTAGATGGAGTGAAAGTTGATTCTTCATATTTTAAATCATGCATTATGCATCATAGAATGTGTCTTAAGGTAATTTTTCTTCAATATTACACCTTTCTAAAATCTGAATTAAATACTTGATACGATATAAAAAACAAAATTTGACTATTCATTCGTTCAAAAAAATTTTGTAAAGGTCTTTTTTTTAGTAAAAAGTATTTTTTCCTACAAAACCAAACGTTTCCTTAAAGCTTTCAGTGCATTTACTTCTTCACATTAAAAAAAAAAAAAAAAATGTGTCTATCTCTTCGTTGGATATACCGCAGAAGGACATGAATCTTCAAAATTGGAAACAATTAACTAAAAACACGATTTGCAGTTAAATGTTTCATATCCCTCTCCCCCTAAAAACGTGATGTTCGTCACATAACTTTAGTATATCATTGTTAAAAACCCGCATATTGCATGTACATAGTTCACAGTGAATGTACTAGCTTTTAGAGCTTTATATCACAGTAATATAGCCAATAACTATTTTTGCCAAATTTCAAATGTATTAAGTAATTTTTTTCCTCACAGCTGTTTGCGTAAATGAAAATTTCGAAAACGTTGTTGTGAGAAAACTAAGAAGGAAAAAATCATTTCATTAAAAGTAGTGCATTTGCGTTCATTAAATGTCTTCTAGTTTTCTAGATAATTCATCGATTTAAAATTTTTTTCCAGACTTAGAAAAAAGAACATTAGGACTATCTAAATGTCTCAAAACAGATTTAAAAAAAAAAAAAAAATAGGGTGGTCGCCTACATGTTTTAAAGATCAAAATACTTAATTTCCAGATTTTTCGTTCAATTCCTGAAAGCGGAAAACCAATTCCAAAAACCCGAAGATTAAAAAAAAAAAGAGATTGGTCGAAGGCAAAAAACTATCAGAGTAAAACAAGTCGGGGGGGGGGGGGGATTGCAAGGCTTTATTTGGGCCTCTCTGAAGTGAAACCTTATAAGTTTAGCTAATGATTAAAGCAGTTTTAGAAATTTGAGGCTCTTGAAAAGTGGGGCCTGTTTAAGCAATTATGCCCTGAGAGTGCAATTTGCAAATGCGATAATCTAAGAGTTAGAGAAGTTTTACAAGAATAAAAAAAGAAAAAACCCGGAAAACTTTTGTCTGTTCTATTTCATGACAAAGGTGGGGGGTGGGGGGTACTGGCATCATATTTATTTTCCAAGATACAAGTCAGTCATCTTATTAATTTTCAGCTATAAAAAAGTAGTTTTATTGAGAAACATTAAAAGGAAGATTTTGTTTTTAAAACCAAGTGTGGTTTTTTGGAATTCTCACCTCCTTGAACTGAATCTCAGGTATATAAATTAGATTTAAAAATAGAAGTTTTCATATTACTGTATGATTGTCGAGTACAGATTGTGGCAACGAAGAATGAATTTCTTTGCCTGAAGAATGTATCCATTAGCCTACTTTTTTAGCCTACTTTCCCGTTAAAAATAAAAGAAAGACTAAAAAAGTATTAAAAGTAGCTTAATGCATCTAAAAAATATCGACAAGTCCAAAAAAGTTCGCCAAGTTAAAAAAATAAAAAGGTAAAATTAATATCGAAAAATTAAAAATTTGAAAGTAGGGTATTGAGATGGGGAATTTGTGCGTCGGTCGGTCGGTCTGTCGGTCGGTCTGTCTGTCCCCCCCTAATAACTTTTGAATGAACATTCCGATTTGGACAAACTTTTTTTTGTTGGAAAGATCTCGCCGAGTACAGCTCATTCCCATATTTGATTTTTTGATTTGAACAATTTTTGGTTCAACTTTGAGCCGTTCAAAAAACCGGTCCCGCGATACTAACTTTTTAATGAACAGTCCGATTTGAACAAACTTTTTTTTGTTGGAAAGAACTTTTCAAGGGTACTTCATTCCCGTATTTACATTTCCGATTTGAACAATTTTTCGTTCAACATTGAACCGCTCAATCAAGCTGTCACCCCTAATAACTTTTGAATGAACAGTCCAATTTAAACAAACTTTTTTTTGTTTGAAGCATCTCGGCAAGGATACTTTATTACCGTATTTAAATTTTTAATTTGAACACTTTTGGTTCAACATTGAACCGTTTAAGCAACCTTTCTCCACCTAATAACTTTTGAGTGAACAGTCCGAATGGAATAATTTTTTTTTTGTTCGAAAGATCTCAGCGAGTGCAGCTCATTCCCATATTTGATTTTTCGATTTGGACAATTTTTGGTTCAACTTTGAACCGTTCAAACAACCGGTCCCGCGATGCTAACTTTTGAGTGAACAATCCGATTTGAACAAACTTTTTTTTTGTTCAAAAAATCTTTTCAAGGATACTTCATTCCTGTATCTACATTTTCGATTTGAACAATTTTTCGTTCAACATTGATCCGCTCAAGCAACCTTTCCCCACCTAATAACTTTTGAGTGAACCGTCCGAATGGAATAAACTTTTTTTTGTTTGAAAGATCTCGGAGAGGCTTTCCCATACATTCCCATATTTCGCTTTTTGATTTGAACCATTTTTCGTTCAATATTGAACAGTTCAGAAAAAAAAAAAATTAACATTAGCGTCTACGGGGAATTTAAGTTGAATGTTGATCCTGAACTTAAAGTCGGATTTCCTTCAAACTAACTTTGTAAGAAAATGGTTTTGATAAATAATGTTTGTAACGTACTTTTCTGAGTAATCTTCTGTGAGGATTCTGATTCCGACTCCGACTCCGCAAACATGGCGGAAATGCAGGCTCAGAAAAAAAATTACTGACTGTGCAGACGATTTTTTGTTTATTTATTCATTTGTTTTATTTTATTTATTATTATTATTATTATTATTATATTATTATTATTATTATTATTTTTTGGCAGACGATGTTTTTTTTTTTTTTTGTAACAAAAATTTTTCATTCACGAGAACATTTTATTCTTTATTTATATTTAACAACTGGCAACAGATTAAAAGTGAAATTCGAGACATTTTATTAACGGATGAGTTTTTTTTTTCTTTCTTTCTTTGATAAAATGTGTTTTGATGCTCTTTGTACTTTTATTTATTTATTTATTTATTTATTTTATTATTATTTTTTTATTTGTTTTTTTTTTGAAAACGATGGAGGATTTTTTCTACGGAGGAACTGTAACAGTTACTCTTTAAAAGGTGCGACAAAACTTTATTTATTCGTTAATTACTTTTTACGTGTCTATTTCATCTGATGAAAGGGGTATATTTTGCTTTTCGAAATCAGCTCTAAGTGCTAAAAAGGTATGTTTGACATAATTTTAAGTCCCAGATAATCAAGAGAATAATGATCAGATGCGAGCATGCCGATGTCGATGTACGGGAAAGTAGGCTCGTTTAGTTCTTGACTGAACTTCTTGTTTTTATATGGAAAGTTTCTCACCTCCAGGATAGTCCTTTTCAATATCATTTTCACGAAGATCAAAATTAATATTAGAGGTGAGATATATTATGGGACATGTATATAATTTCAGACGTTCTATCAATATTAATTTCAGGTTTTCTACCAAAATTTGAAATTACCAGCATATTTATACTGTTAAATTTAATTGTTTGGGAATACATCGATATTATAAATACATCTTTTAAAAACAAACTTAAAAATTTTTAATTGAATGACTAAAATTTAATCAAGAGAGTTTTATTAAATTTTTATTCACTATGTTTCTAAGATGTTTAAATATTAAAAATTTATTTTATTGCAGTAATTATTATTATTTTTTATTATATCACCTACGTAAGTTAATGCTCACCTACGTGAACAAAGTTATTTTTGTCTTTTTATCAGTGAATAAAATAATTAGAATTTATTTAGGCCATTGATTATGGTTTCGTCTATTAGGTAACAGTTTCATGTAAAATTGAAAGAAAAGAAAGATTAAAAAAAAAAAGGTTTTTGATGCTGAAAAATATTTTTTCTCAAAAGTTACACACCTTGGAGAATAATCAAATTCTACAAATACGACTAGTATTACGCCCAAAATAAATTTCTGGATACCCCACTGTTAGTAATAATACTTTTCTATTGCATGGCTGTTATTGAAAAGTGAAATATTGTTTGTTATGAAATGAGCGGTATTCAATTTCAATGTAGTCTTCGTAAAATCTAGAGTCTAGATAATCTGTTTGATAAAAGCATTTTTTAACGATTAAAGCAATATTTAAGCGATAAAAGCAATTGTAGGCGAAAACTGAAGTGGCTTTGATGTTACAAAATAATAAAAATTAGTTCATTATTCATCATTTTACTTTCAATGTTATGTGTAATAATTTCATTATAATCGCTTTTTATTTACACTTTTTTATGATTCACGATGCTAATTACTAATATGAAAAAAACATACCACACAATATGGCTAAAACAAGCAAATTCGAGCTATTCTGTTTAAACCGAAATGACGAAAAAAAAAAAAAGAAAAATGTTTTGTGCTTTGGCGACTTTAAATTCAGCCTAATTGCAACCCTTCACGTACTTCCTTTCACTTGTAAGGAACTTTCTGTTCTAGCAGGAGAGAGAAAAATCCCCTTGTCCAGTGCATTAACCGCCCACTGCATTCATTGGGAAAAATCGCCCAGATTGATTGACAGGAGAACCTACCTACAATAGGATTAAAAGTTGAACTATAGATCAAAGCGGGTGAACGAGTTACACTATCCCCAGTAACCCCTCGTTATATCGCGCTTTTCGGGGGACAAGGAAAAAGCGCGATATATCCGAAAGCGCGATATAACCGAAGTCATTAAAAATAGTTTTCTATCCAGCATGCAAGTAACTTAGATGTGCACATACATAAAAATTCGTTTATTCGAACATTTGATTTTTTTTTCAGTCAAAAGTAACAAAAAAATATAACTTACAGCAATTGTTGTTACAATGTGCAGGTCTTAAAAAATATGTATACAGACATAAAATTAACATATTGTTTTGGTGAAATAAGAATCCAAAGTCGTTTGCCGGGATGTTTGGGTGACAGGAATTTGCTGCTTCTTTTCAGCGAATTCAGAAGAATAGAAGAACCTTCGTTTTGTTCATTGATGATAAAATAAATGAGAAAGAGACCTTTTCTAAGCACCTTACATATTTTCTCAAAAATGGTTTCGAACTAAAAGTTTTTTTTTTTGAGACAAAAGAAAACAGCGATATATCCGAATGAGCGATATAACGAGGGGCTACTGTAGTTTGTAGTAGGGCTGCAAAACATCGATGTCGACAGGCCCTGATTATCGAACAGGCCGACTAGGCCTGGGTCTGGGGCCTCATATTCCTGGGGGGCCTCTTAATTTCAAAAAAGTCTGCTTATAGGGCAGTAGCAGCTGACGTCATCCTGGGAGACAAACAAACACCACGTGCTGATGACAACTAAACATACTCGAAACGTCGTCTGCTTTTCTTTCCGAGGATTTGCTCTGCACTTTTTTCTTGTACATTTGACTGTTATTTTGGCCCGTTCTTTTTTCAGTTTTGGCTTGTTTTGTTTGTTCTTCATACTGATGCTTCATTTTCAACGCATCATCATTTAAAAAAAGTATTATTTCTTGAACTTTCCGTGTTTTTAACCTCTGAGTAGAATAACAACAAACTGTCTGCTAATATGCTTGTTTTGATAGGATTTGATTGTTCTTAATGCATTAAATGTTCATAAACTGTGCAGTTATCGATCCTTCTTTTTCTTTTTTTGTATTTGTACGGCAAGTTAAAAACGCATCAGTTTAAAATTTATTTTTACTTAATAAATACGGATCCAATTTGTTAATAATCCTGATTTTACCAATGTATCTTCTTTTTGCTTCGTTATGAAGGCTTTCACAAGACTAAAAACACATTTTACAATTAAAAAAGGCTAGAAAAACAACTGCGCACTCGCAATACCATGCTATACATACGGTAAACATGGAGTTGCTTGTCCACCAGGAACGGTTGCCAGGCTCCGTTGCTATGCAAAAAGCACGTGGCTGCTACTGCCCTATAAAAAAAAAAAAAAAAAAAAACGCCAATAAATGTATATTGACACACCTTATCCCCTATTGACTATAACAGTCAATATGGGAATTTTCATTCCTTCTGCCAGTTTGGGGATTTATCATGTCGCAATTACAAGGGGACTCCACAACTTTCATTGGGGACTCTAACAGTTTCAAAAATGCTCATAATTTACATTTACATCGCTCTGTTATGGACATAAGGGCCTTTAAAATCTGTCAACTGGGCCTCCCCAAGCATAACACATTAGCCCCATTTTAAAACGTTCTCAAGGAAAGTAATCACTGACTGCCGGCAAGCTTATTCGAACCCAACTTATATTTGGTTGAAGCGTTACTCAAAATAGTCATAACCGTGACTTATGCACCACGCTGTTTGTTTACTAATCAAGGAGGCTAATATTCGCTCGCTGTTCTTCTCTTGCATATTTTGATCACGATAAAAAACAGTCTGTTTGTTGTATCAGAAATGTTCCCCAGAAAATTTGCAAGTGGTTCCCACAAACGTCAAAAAAAGAAACAAGAAGAATTGCAAACTAAAAAGATGAAAGGCAGTTTACTGCAGTTTTTAGAACCGCGTGACGATTCCTTAAGCACGAATAGCGTAGAAAAACTTGGGCTCGATCCCAACAAAAATCTGAATGACAAAAAAATTGAAGACAATTTCAGTGATCCTGCAGCAGTTGGGCTTTCTGAAGAAATATCAAAGGATTCTGGTGCCGTTTTTCCTGAAGAGCATTATCCGGATAACCCTGAAGAGCATTCAAAGACCGTTGAAGATGAATTTTCCTGCAATAGTGGAAAATTCGAACAAAAGGTTGATGTTCGAATCTGCAATCCGGATACTAATTTGTTTGAAGAAGAGCTGGATAATCCTGTATTTTCCGAAAAAAATTCTATAGAATGTGTTGCAGCTGCAGCTACTTCTGAAGAATGCTCCGTTGAATTTGGGGATAAATACCTACAGGTCCCTGCTGATGATAAATATCCTCATGATGTTGGACTTTGGCCTGCCAAAATTACGGAACATATGAAGGACTATTTTATAATAAATAAACCTAATCAATTTCTTCCTGAAATTGATGGTTCGCGAAAGTTTTGCTCCGATAAAGAAAGAGTGTTAACTGAGAGTAGCTTTTATAGAACTAAACAGAATGGAGATAAAATAAGCAGAGAATGGCTTGTGTACTCTCCCTCTAAAGGAGCTGTATATTGTTACGTTTGCAAATTATTCAGTTTGGATCAGCAAGCGTTGTGTGAAGGGGGATATTCTGACTGGAAGAATATTAAGGCTAGATTAAGTGAGCATGAAAACTCGAAGACTCACCGACTTAGCGTGTGCTCTTTGTCACTTCGCTCTGTCGCTGAGGGTCGAATTGATTCACAGTTGATGGAGGAATGTAACCGAGAACGCAGCTATTGGAGGATGGTGCTGCAAAGAGTTGTCAGTGTTGTAAAAAAACTCACTGAAAGGGGACTTCCTCTCCTTGGTGACAACGAAACTGTTGGATCAATGAGTAATGGTAATTTTTTGGGAATAATGGAACTGTTGGCTGAATATGATCCCTTCTTAAAAAACCACATTAAAACCAAAGGTAATACTGGGACTGGAAACGTGAACTACCTTTCATCAACAATTGTAATTGAACTAGTTAATTTAATGTCAGAAAAGGTTTTGAACCACATTGTTGACTCTGTAAAGGAAGCAAAATATTTTGGACTAGTTGTTGACTCAACACCCGATATCACTCACACAGATCAACTGTCAATTGTGTTGAGATATGTTGATAAAAGTGGACAGCCAAATGAGCGATTCATAACTTTTCTGCCACAGCGTGGGCATGATGCACTTTCCTTATCCAAAAGTGTTTCCAAACTTCTTAACGAATTAAATATAGATATCCTTAACTGCCGTGGGCAATCCTATGACGATGCCAGCAACATGTCTGGAAAGTATTCTGGGCTGCAAGCGAGAATAAAAGAAATTTGTCCTACAGCAGATTATGTACCTTGCTCGGCGCACTCTTTAAACTTAGTTGGGACTAACTCTGTAGATTGTTGTTCACAAGTAGTCTCTTTTTTTGGGTTATTGCAAAGCGTTTTTAATTTTTTTAGTGCCTTTACTCACAGATGGCAGTTGTTGCAGCAAAAGCTTAGTCAGTGTCCTAATACAATCAACATAAAGTCTACATCTGCCACAAGATGGTCAGCTGATGCTGATGCTACCTCAGCTTTTCAAAAGGGATTTTTTTACATCAAACAATGTTTAAGTGACATTTCCAATGATGAAGATGAGTCGTCGTCATGAAGCAAATAGCTATTATTTAAAGATGGGTAGGTTAGAAACTGCAATTTTAACAACAGTTTGGGATACTATTTTGAAACGGTTTGATGCAACTAATAAAACTTTTCAAAGTAGTACCCTTGATATATCTGTAATAGTGCCACTGTATGAGGCTCTCATTCAGTTTGTTCAAACTACTAGAAAGAACTTCAACCTCTTTGAAGAAGAAGCTAAGAAGTTAGTTGATGAGGAAACAAGAGTGAGAAACATTTCTCGTCGACTAGATGCACATTTCAATAGTGAGCATCCATTATCTGGAAAGGATGCTTTTCGTGTAAATTGCTTTTTTGTGATGTGTGATGCTCTGACTGCTGAGTTGGAGAAAAGAATGAATGCATACGTCCAAATTCAGAACAAATTTGGTTTCCTTTTGAGCAACAAAATGTCTCCTGAAGAGATGAAAACTGCTGCGGAACATTTTCAGATGTTATATTCTGATGATATAGATGATAACTTCTGTGATGAGTTTTTTCATTTTAGACCTTTTTTGGAAAAGCATAGTAGTCGAACTGAATGTTTAAAGGAAATAATGAAATTGAATCTTTCTCATACTTTCCCAAATATGGAGACAGCTCTTCGAATTGTACTAACAGTACCTATAAGTAATTGTTCTAGTGAGAGATCATTTTCAGTTCTAAAAAGAATCAAAAATAAATTAAGAAATTCTTTATCTCAGTGCAACTTGCAAGCCTATTCAATTTTAAATATTGAAAATGATGTAACACAAAATTTAAATTTTAATGATATCATTGATGAATTTTCTGCTAGAAAATCGAGAAAAAAAAATTTTTAGTTTTAATTTCTGCCCTGATATGAAGTAAGTTTTGTTAGATGAATGAAATTTAGTTTAAATAGCTTCATTTGACATCATTATTTTTGATCTTATTTTTTAATAATGAATCCTTAAAAGTGGTCTGTTCCATTTCTGTATTTTTTGCCCTATATGTTTGAAATATAAAATGTAAATATGTTTATCAGGTGTTACTCTTTTGAATATTGTCTTTTAATTTGATTTTAAGGAAATTATGCATTTATTAACTCTTTGATACTTTACTTAGTATTTTGCTTATTTAGATATTTATGAGTTAGAAAGTTTTATTTCCTGAAAATGTCATGCAAAATAGTTCTTGCTTTTTTTTTTTTGTGGTTGGCTTTTTTTATTAATAAACCAAATACGGAAGAAAAGATTCTGGAAAAAGAATTCCTTGGTAAATATCCTGCTTTTTCTTTGAATACTTATGTTTGTGCACGTGAGGGGGCGGGGGATCGATATACTCTTTACTGTTTAATTGACCTATAAATATATCAGATTATAAAATGGATATAAAGCGGTAGTGGTGCTAAAGCAGGGAGACTGTACAGGGCAACTGGGTTCTGTACACAAGGGTTAGTGTATATGGGTACGACCAAAAAGGTTGGTTACTAATATTTATACTAATGTTTTTTTTTTTTTTGACAAAGTGATAGGGGGGGGGCCTCCAAATTATTGTGAGCCTAGGGCCTCACTCTTGGTTAGTCGGGCCCTGGATGTCGATGTTTTGATGATTTTGGAAGAACATCGATATTTTTACCATCAATGTTTGAGGGTCAATGTTTTTCCAACATCAATGTTTTGGGTTTGATGTTGCTTTCGATGTCTATGTTTTATAATCCAGCAAAGAAAGCCAAAGAAAAAATACGATAAGCATACTCATCAAAAAGTTTTCATGTTTAATCAAAAGTTGGAATATTAACCTCATTTGGGAAAAAATTCTATAATTATTAGCAATGTTTTGTTTTCGATGTTTCTGAAACATCTCAAATGTGCTTTTACTTTTTTTTTTTTTACCTTTTAATTGTTTTTGTTTCGCATACAGTGTTTTTTTTTTTTTTTTCGATGTTGATGTCCCTTTTACATTTTAACAAAAAATAATAAAAATATGCGATAAAATAGATTCATATTTCTCTAACCACTAGTTGCAATTAAAGTTTTTTTTAATAACTAGCGCAGATTTACAGTCAATGATTTTTAAACATCGTTGTTTTGCATTTAATTTTTTTTTTCGATGATCTTTTACATTTCAGCAAAAGAAAAAGTTTTATAAAAATATGCGACAAAAAAAGTTTTCAGTTAATCAACAGTTGCAGTATATATCTCGCTGAAAAAAGTTTTCTTAACTGACATCGTTATCTTACGGTTAATGTTTTTCCAGGAGACAAAAGATATAACTAATTGAGTGATATAAAGAGGCGCTTGTAATGGGGAGTAACTGATTAATAACTACATTAAAATATGTAAAAAATTGAAGAAAAACTGATCGATGTTTTGAAACATCGATGTTGGAAAACATCGATGTTTTTTTGTCAATGTATCAATATCATCGATGTCCTTATTTTCCAACATTGATGTCTTAAAGCATTGATGTTTTGCCTTCGATGTCGCACCCCTAGTTTGTAGTGTAGCGCACTACTTTAAAAAAAAAAAAAAGTAGAGTAGCGAGTAGCGCGATACAAAACAATAGTAGTTTGTAGCGATTTCTGGAAACTACTTTTAAATAAAAAAGTAAATAAATAAATGTATAAATTAAAAAAAAATCAATGAAAAAAACAAGGTTTTATTGACTGACTGGTGCAAATCTTGCACGAGTACAGCAGCGGACGACATGAGAAATAAGAACCATAAAAATATGAGCTGATATTTAGATACATCATTCTGATGAAATCCATTTTGTCTGGTTGATGTCATTGGTTTATTTGGCAACATAATTTTTACTTTCCTTCAAAATATTTTCATGTTCCTAAATGCAGGGCCGGCCTTAGCAAATGCGGGGCCCGATTGGAGAACTCTGGCGGGGACCCCTTTGCAAAATGATTACATTTAGTTTGAGGCTCAAATGAATATAACTCTTTTTAGCCTACTTTCCCGTTAAAAATAAAAGAAAGACTAACTAGCTGTCGTGGCCGTCACGAAACTTTCTTCTATATCTATCTTATGAATTCCGGTTACAAAATAAAATACGTACTCGCCCGAGTAATTGGAGACAGCTACAATTTCCCAATTATCGTAATAACCCTGCAAATGCGGAATCAATGAGCGAAATTGGAAATCATTGCAAAAGCCTTGTTTAGATTAATTGCAAGCATTTTATTTGTTAGTAAAAAGAAATTGGCAACAGTTAAAAATTTCAAATCATTGAAAGTTTTCGGCTGTTTTGAGAATTAAATAGCGTGAAAGCGATTTTTTAATGAATTAATTTTTCGCATTGTTGACTAAGCGCAAAAATCACCCCACCCTCCCCCTGGGGCGATTGGCGCCAAAATTTAATCGATGCTTGCTTCCATATTGGGTTAGTGTTATTCCAAATTTCATTCAAATCGCAGCAATATTTCCCGAGATACAGTAGGTGCAATGACAAAATAAGCACTTTTGATTGCTCCACCCCCCTTTGAGATATTGACACACAAATTGAATCAGCACCTGTACTCAATAGGGTCTACCTATGGACCAATTTTCGTTTGATTCCGCCGGTTACTTCCTGAGATATAGCAATCACCCCCGCGCAGAACACGTGCGATTGCTCCACCCCCCTTGGAGATATTGACAAACAAATTGAATCAGCACCTGTACTCAGTAGGGTCTATCTATGGACCAATTTTCGTTTGATTCCGCCGGTTACTTATTGAGATATAGCAATCACCCCCGCGCAGAACACGTGCGATTGCTCCACCCCCCCCCTTGGAGGAATTCGCTAAAAAAAGTCAGGTGCACCAGTTCACATGGTGGTACATATGTTCAAAAATTTTTGTTCGATTTCATTCAGTAGTTTTTGCTCTAACGCGGCCACAAAAACTGGTCACACACATACAGACTCACACACACACAGACACACACACAGACAGACATTTTCCAAAAATGGTCGAAATGGACTCAGCGCACCTCAAAACGTGCAAATCCGTCAAAATTCGACATTCGAAAATTTTCACGAAACCAATACTTTCTTCTATATATTAGATATAGAAGAAAGTAAAAAGCATTAAAAGTGACTTAATGCATCAAAAAATATCGCCAAGTCCAAAAAATATCGCCAAATCCAAAAAAAAAAAAAAAAAGTCAAAAAGAAATAAAAAAGAAAAATGAATATTGAAAAATTAAAAATTAGAAAGTAGGGTATTGAGATGGGGAATTTGCGTCTGTCGGTCTGTCTGCCCCCCCCCCTAATAACTTTTGAATGAACATTCCGATTTGAACATTTTTTTTTTTGTTGGAAAGATCTCGGCGAGTACAGCTCATTCCCATATTTGATTTTTTGATTTGAACAATTTTTGGTTCAACTTTGAGCCGTTCAAACAACCGGTTCATCGATAATAACTTTTTCATGAACAGTCCGATTTGAACAAACTTTTTTTTGTTGGAAAGATCTTTTCAAGGATACTTCATTCCCGTATTTACATTTTCGATTTGAACAATTTTTCGTTCAACATTGAATCGTTCAAACAAGCTCCCTTCAAACTAGCCCCTAATAACTTTTGAGTGAACAGTGGGATTTAAACAAACTTTTTTTTTGTTCGAAGGATCCCAGCAAGGATACTTCATTACCATATTTAAATTTTGAAAATTTTTTCGTTCAACATTGTTCGTTCAACACCGTTCAAGCAACATGTCCCTACCTAATAACTTTTAAGTGAACCGTCTGAATTGAATAAACTTCTTTGTTCGAAAGATCTCGGAGATTCTCATTCCCATAGTTCGCGCTTTTTGATTCGAACCTTTTTTCGTTCAACGTTGAACCGTTCAGAAAAAAACTTAACATTAGCGCCTACGGGGAAATTTAAGTTAAATGTAGATCCTGAGCTTAAAGGTGGATTTCCTTCAAATTAATTTTGTAAGGAAATGGTTTTGATAAATAATGCATGTAAAGTACTTTTCTGGATAATCTTCTGTGAGGATTGATTCCGACTCCGACTCCGTAAACATGGCGGAAATGCAGGCTCAGAAAAAAAATGACTGACTGCGCAGACGATTTTTTGTTTATTTATTTATCTGTTTGGTTTTTAATATTATTTTTTTTAGCAGACGATTTTTTTTTTGTAACAAAAATTTTTCATTCGCGAGAGTATTTTATTCTTTATTTATATTTAACAACTGGCAACGGATTAAAAATGAAATTCGAGACATTTTATTAACGAACGAATTTTTTTTCCCCTTTCTGTGCATGTTCTTTGTACTTTTATTTATTTATTGAAAACGATTGAGGATTTTTTCTACGGAAGAACTATAACAGTTACATTCTCTAAAAGGTGCGAAAAAACTTCATTTATTCGTTTACTTACTTTTTACGTGTCTATTTCATCTGATGAGATTGGTATATTTTGCATTTAGAAATCAGCTTTAAGTGCTAAAAAGGTATGTTTGACATAATTTTCAGTCTCACATAATCAAGAGAATATTGATCAGATGCTAGAATGACGATGTCGATGTACGGGAAAGTAGGCTCGTTTAGTTCTTGACAGAACTTCTTGTTAAAATAAAAACTTTTTGTTTCGCTATTTTTTTTTACAAGAAAAAAATAATAATAACAAATCAATAGCTTGCTAAAAAAAGCCATTACAGACTAACCTTTCTTACTATTTTATGCACCTTCCCTGACCCTTTCGTTGACGATGAAAAGACTACTTATATAACCGTTTCATATATCCGAAAAAGCATGTTGCAGTTTTTATTATATTCCCAAGAACTAAGTTACTAGTGGCAGGCAAATAGTGGGGTATATACGTTTAAATTTTGGAGAGGGCTAATGGGACCAAGCTTAGAATAATAATTTAGAGGATGGCAGGATGGAGCGCTCTTCTAGACATTTTACCTCGTTGAATTTTTAAAATGCAATTCTAAACAATCTTCTGTAATGTCAGAGGAATGGGCGAGAAATTCAGGCTCAAATTCAGACTCTCCTTTCTAAATATATGTTTTAAAATGATATTTGAAGA
Organism: Uloborus plumipes; assembly: GCA_038373865.1. Taxonomy (NCBI): domain Eukaryota; kingdom Metazoa; phylum Arthropoda; class Arachnida; order Araneae; family Uloboridae; genus Uloborus; species Uloborus plumipes. The sequence continues at coordinate 20,676 of JAXGGA010010769.1, forward strand.
CATTTTAGACAGCGGCCCAAACGAGAGAATATTTTTAAGGGGGGAGGGTGGCACTTTGAAAAATAAAACCTCCAACTCCCCCATCTCTTTAAGGGCTCTTCCCCGAAAATTTTGGAAATTATAGTCCTGAAAACGCAGTTTTAGACGTTCCCTTAGAGGACCTTGATATTAGATGGAGGTTTCTTACTAGAAATGCTTTGAAATTGTTGCATCAAAAACTAATTTTAAGTTACTTTTGGCCAAGTTATGGAAGAAAGAACGGGTACCCGTTCCTTCTCTAATAACTTGGCCAAAAGTTAGTCCCACGTTCAGAAGTTTTCCTTAAAAATATTTCAAAATTATCTCTGGCGGCATTAAACAGAAAGTTGGGGATTGGGTGCTCTCTAGCAGAAAATTAATAAAATTAAAGGCATAAAATGGCATTTTTTTGATTTCCCTGGTTTTGTCAAGTGGGTTTGTCTTCTGCCCCTTAGCTCCATAGGCTTGAGCCCCTTAGCTACCCCGTAGGCGCGCCACTGATGATGAAAACACTACTTATTTAACCGTTTCACTGAGTGAGTGTAAGATTGTATTTAGCAGCGTTAAAGGGCATTGAATTTTGTTCAAAATTGAAGTTCCAAAAGCGCAATTTTAAATGATTTTCGATGTTTTTAGGTGTTTGAAGAATTTTCCCTGAAAATTTTTAAAAACTGAAACCCAGGAAACGAAACTTTAGATACTCACTATTCCCTAATAATTTTTGTCGGAGAAGGCTTTGGAGAAGTAAGATTTTGAACACGTTCTTATTTTCAGACGAGGTAGAAAAAAAAAAGGGAGAGTGAAAGAAAGGGGAGAAGGGCACACAATTAATTGACCAATAATTTATATCGGTTGAAAATTCAAGTGTCGTGATTGCTTTTTGAAAAAAAATTAAGATTTCCCCCCAACATTATTGATTTTTGTTCTTAAAATCGCTTAGTTTTAACAAAGCGCATTTTTTACTTCTCTTCAGTAATAAAGAATATTTAAAGAAAAATCATCAACTCAGCATTCTGTATTGTGGGTCCTAATTCTCTGGTTGCCGTTTTGGTTAGAGCAGTGTTTCACAACTTTTTTGAGCTCATCGCCCCCTTTAAGACGCTGACTGACACTTATCGCCCTCCCCCCCCCTTCTTCCTCGAAAAAAAAACATAAGTAAGTGAACATCGATATTATTAAAAATCTAAGCAATTTTAACCAATCACTTTCAAACTAAAAATATTAATAAATAAATAAAATACCTTTCTTTTTTTTTTTTTTCTTTCACAAAGCGAACTGATAAGCATTTGATAGGTAATATTTAACTAAGATCATCGACGTACTTTTCAAAAACAGAAGTACATTTTTCAAGAAATTATTTTCCTTTCTACACTGGGATCTGGGGGAATTAAAATCATTGAAACTAAAAATTTGAAAGAAAATATATTGAAAATCTGAAAATTCATAAAATGGACAATGAATGGCAAAATACTTCCTAAGGTTCAAAGAGGAAGCTCTTGAACTTTAATTAGTTTTTTCCTTAACTTGAGATTAACTGTCTGAACTCTGAACAACCGGTTTCGTACATGTTTACTAGGGTGAGTCGAAAAAATCGATTTTTTTATTCGAAATAGCATTACCTCTCAAAAGTTGTGGTTTAGTATCCACAACTTGGGAAAAATAAGAAAAAAATTCTAAGTTGACATCTTCGGTTCGCGCATGAGGCTCAAAGTTGGAAAAAATATGTTAAAAATGGAAATTTTCCAAAAGAAAACAGAAAAAAAAACTGTAACTTTTTATAATGCAAATACCATAAGCTGTAAATATTTTGTGCATTTTTAATCTAAAAAAATATTTTATAGCTTTCACATACGATCTTTAGTTTGCACATCAGCCTTAAATTGGGCTAAAATCGCCTACAATGTCAAATTTCGAAAATATCGATTTTTTTTATTTCGAATTCGCACTACCTCTCAAAAGTTGTGGTTTAGTATCCACAACTTGGGAAAAATAAGAAAAAAATTCTAAGTTGACGTCTTCGGTTCGCGCATGAGGCTCAAAGTTGGAAAATATATGCTAAAAATGGAAATTTTCAAAAAATAATTTGAAAAAAAGTAATTTTTTTTCTATCGAAACTGCTTTAAATTGTTAGTAGATAACATAAGTTGAACCCAAAAAATTATATATAACTTTTAGAACATACATTCTGTTTGTGCATAAGGCTCAAGATATGAAAAAAAAAAAAATGTCAAGAACTGAACCAGAACGTACTAGGTCGGCGCTGTGCCGGTATATTTTTGTTCTACAGCCGACTTTTCTAGACATTCCACATATTCTAGGAGACAGTTCAAAGTCCCTGCAGTCTGCACTCCCTTTGGTTGTCACTTAGTCAGCTAGACCCGCCAAACAAACAGCATCTTTAATTAGCAACTGAAAGTGAATCAAAAAGTGCAGCGTGTTTAGCTTTGGGTGAGTTTTTTTTTTTGTAACTTTATAGCATATTTTTATGCTCAAGTTTTGTTATACTGTTCTCCGTTCTCCAAATAATAAATAATGGAACCCCGGAAAACTTCTAAACGTTTAATTATTTGTCCGTTTGTTGGTGTACCGAAAGGGTTAAGACAAAATGTTTTAACCACATGTGCGGATGTGTTGTTAGCTTGCTTTGAAGAAAAATTGCAATCTGTAAAAGGCGAACCTTTTTCAAGAATTTCAGATTGCATAGCTCATAGAAGAAATTTACTGCAAAGCTTCTATACCAACGGTCAGTCATGTACGTATTGTAAAATTCATAAAGGATAACCATAATACTACACTTTGAGAAAATCATTTAGTCGTGATAAAGATAAATTGAACTTCAAGAAAAAACTCAATCATTTTGTTGATTAAGCGAAGTCTAAATTTTTTGACGTTGCTTCTTTCAAGTGTGCAATGAATTTTTCGTGTTCTTGTGCTAAAAAGCCAATCTCTTGTAGATGTACACTATATATATGTACATTGGTATAGAACGCACATTGGTATTACCACTGTACATTGGTATAGAAGCTTTGCAGTAAATTTCTTCTATTTAAGCAGATATGCAATCTGAAATCCTTGAAAAAGGTTCGCCTTTTACAGATTGCGATTTTTCTTCAAAACAAGTTAACAACACATCTTTACATGTGGGTAAAACACTTTGACTTAACCCTTTCGGCGCACCAAAAAACGGACAAACAATTAAACGTTTAGAAGTTTTCCGGGTTCCATTATTTATTAGTCGGAGAACGGAGAACAGTATAACAAAACTTGAGCATAAAAATATGCTATAAAGTTACAAAAAAAAACTCACCCAAAGCTAAACACGCTGTACTTTTTGATCCACTTTCAGTTGCTAATTAAAGATACTGTTTGTTTGGCGGGTCTAGCTGACTAAGTGACAACCAAAGGGAGTGCAGACTGCAGGGACTTCGAACTGTCTCCTAGAATATGTGTAATGTCTGGACAAGTCGGCTGTAGAATAAAAATATACCGGCACAGTGCCGACGTAGTGCGTTCTGGTTCAGTTTTTGACTTTTTTTTTTTTCCTACTTTGAGCCTTATGCACAAACAGAATGTACCTTCTAAAAGTTATATGTATATTTTTCGGTTCAAATTATGTTATCTACTAACAGTTTAAATCAGATTCGATAGAAAGCAATTACTTTTTTTTTCCAAATTATTTTTTGAAAATTTCCATTTTTAGCATATATTTTCCAACTTTGAGCCTCATGCACGAACCGAAGGAGTCAACTTAGATTTTTTTTTATTATTTTTCCCAAATTTTGGATACCAAACCACAATTTTTGAGAGGTAATGCGATTTCGAAATAAAAAAAAATCGATATTTTCGAAATTTGACATTGTAGGCGATTTTAGCCCAATTTAAGGCTGATGTGCAAACTAATGATCGTATGTAAAAGCTATAAAATATTTTTTTAGATTAAAAATGCACAAAATATTTACAGCTCATGGGAGTTGCATTATAAAAAGTTACAATTTTTTTTTCTTTTTTCCTTTTGAAAATTTCCATTTTTAACATATTTTTTCCAACTTTGAGCCTCATGCGCGAACCGAAGACGTCAACTTAGAATTTTTTTCTTATTTTTCCCAAGTTGTGGATACTAAACCACAACTTTTGAGAGGTAATGCGATTTCGAAATAAAAAAATCGATTTTTTCGACTCACCCTAATGTTTACACACAAATTCGGTTTTCGCCACCCCTTTACTACTAGTGTTTTCTCTTCTAAATACCCATCACCCTTATCGCCCCTTTAGAATTTACCGCCCCTTTGAGGGGTCCAAACCGCCCCTTGAGGGGCGATCGCTCCCAGGTTGGGAATCACTGGGTTTAAGGGGTATTGGGAGAGGAGAGATCTCTACAAAAATTTTAAATCCCTAAAACGCCATTTTAGGCAATTGACCTCGTTGTTAGAGAAAAGGCAATTTATCAGAATAAGACACAGAAATTTACTATTCCTCCAGAAGCACTCTGAAGCTGAAGTCATAATATTGTAATTTTAAGTTATCTTTGATGATGGGGACATTTGGGGAGGAGGAAGGGGAGTTATCGCATGATCTCACCTGGAAAAGTTCCGCAACTTAAAGTCTATAAAAGTGGAATTTTAGGGTCTTTTTGGTCTTTGTCAAGGAGGTTATGATAACCTTCTGATTCCGTGCTTATTTTTAATTAGTTGCCCTCTGAAGTTGGCAGTCGGGGCGCAGATTCCGAATTTCCCCATAAATCTGGCACTGGAAAGCACCTATCCTTTCGTTACGCCACTCGTGAAAAGATTAAAAATTCCCATCCACCTCTAGCTATGCGGGACGGTTTGCTATAACCTCTCGTACGTTTTCTTTTTTAAGGCAAAAAGCTCAGAAATTATCTTGATTAAGTGTGTTTGTTGATTTTTGGAGAAAATAGGGCCTCATGGGTCCCCTTACATAAACGCCCCTGGAAAACTCATCGGGTGAAAAATGCTCTTATGTTTCCTTTTAACTTACGTGCTTGTACAACTGATATTTTACGTTTCATACTGGCAACTGTAAACATCGGTAGTGTTTTCTTGGAGAACATTTCATTGTTGATGAATTTTAATAAGCCCGCCTCCAAATAAATAAGTAAATACCTTAATTGCCCCTTAAATGGGAGACCCCAGTACAATAAGGCCCTGCGAGGGGCCCCTATAGCCATAATATTTAAGTGACGATAATCATTTAGAATTTTGACGTTGAGGCAGGCCGATTATGGTTTCTTTTCTTTTTTCCTTCTTTTTTTGACAATTGAGTATAAGTTGCCGTAGGTACGACCCTGGATTTAAGATGTTCAAATCGACAGATGTTTAAATTTTTCTAATAATTTACCTGACAGTAGTAATTTTGGGAATGTATCTGATAACTTCAATAGAATAATAGAGATGTCAAAAGTTTCAGAAAGTTCTCCTACACCATAAAGTGAACTAAGCGTAGCAAAATACTTTCAAACAGATTAAACATCAGGGCAATTCCACGATAAGGTCAACCAGATGGTCAAATTTTCAAAATTAATATTTCTAAACAAACAAGGTATCATTTTAAAGGTAAAGAGTTGTATATTTTGAAATTCATGTCTAAATTTTGATAACTTAAGTTTTAACTAAGTTACAAGAGGTCAAACTAAGGTCAACATCCAGAGCGTTTTCAAACTACATTTGACGACTCTCAAAGAAGCTCTGTTTTTTCCAAAATATACATACTAAAATTATGAATTAAGACGAATAACTATTTACATATTCAATGTACAACAGGTGATGTTGCAAAAATGTGTGAGAATATAATTCATTTTGATTTGTGACAGAATTCTCATGGGGCACATTAAGTGTTTTACGTCCGACACCAAAATGTACGATTAATTATGCTGGGCCAATAATTTTAAAGCTACATACTTCTAACTTTGTATACAAAGTAAGATCTTTGGTCTCATTGGTGTAACCTATTAACATTTTGTGACAAGTAAATATTTTTAACTAAAATCTAGGTGTCGGACGTAAAGAATTTTTTTACGTCCGACACCGTTTACGTCCGACACTGTTACATTCCTTATATAACACTTGTTTTCAACTGTGATTCTCCATATTTTGCCTTTAATTACAAAGTTAAAGTGAAACATGATTTAAAAAAAAATAATTTTCACTTTACTGTGCATACATATACTTTAAATTTACTTATTAAATAGTAAATGTTGCTTCATAATAATACTTTCAAAGTTTTTTTTCTCCTCGTGAGACATTTATATTAAGACACTTACAATGCATCTGAATTGTTCTGGGAACTCTTGAATTAATAAAAAGTGTATATGCATATTATTTCTTTGAAAAGAACAGCAACCCAACTCTTAAGTATTCATCTAAAGTTTTAAAGGCTAGATCATCACAACACAACCTGTATTCTGTTTCGCAAAGAGTCAGAACACATGGATTTCGTAGTTGGATTTGTACAAGTGGATGCTTACATTTTTTATCAGTGTACTTATTAATATTCATATTTGCTGGTTGATGCCATAGGAGGCACTGTGAAAAAAATCGTTTGGCGCCGCGTTAAAGCAGGAAAAAAAACGGTGACAAAAGCGGAGCAATTTTCTCAAGTTTCAGCATTTTTAAATCCAAATATGCACATAAAGTATATTCCAGCAAAAGATATGCACATAGATACAAAGCATTTGCATCAGCACTGGAAAGCTGTTTTCCATATTCCAAACATGAAATCTGCTCATTTTGCCAAATCAGTTGGACACAATTAAGTTCAAATTGGTGACATATCACGTGATAACAAATTAAGAAAAACGTGATAACAAATTAAAAATCTGATAATTCCGGGATCGAAGAATCTGCAGATCTTGATACAGTAAACATCAATGACTGGGTTGTGGTAACGCATGATGCCATGCTTTGTCTTGGATGTATCACCAAAAAAATTACATTGTAGTATCAGTTATGCATAGTTCTAAAGATTATTTTAAATGGCCAAGAACTGAGGACAAAATATTTTACAAACATTATAAACGTATTCGTCCTCCGATCCCAACAGGAAAAAGGGGGCAGTTTAAATTTGATGAACCCTTTTAAATGTTAAAAAATAATGTGTGACCTAGGAATAAAATTTAAGCTAATTTTCTTATTTAAAACTGTAATCATTGCATTTAAGAACAACGGTTTAGGTCCAATTCGAAGAGTTTACGTCCGACACCGCAAATTTACGTCCGACACCAAAGTAAAAGTAGTTCCAAGTACATTTTATTCAAAACAATATCATTAAAAAACTGTAAAATATGCTTTAATCATAAGTATACTATCGATCTTAGCTGTTTTTGAAATTAAAAGGAAAGCCAATTCGCAGAATTTCAGTAAATTTTAAGTGAATCTCCAATTTTACTATTTGTGCGTTTACGTCCGACACCAACTCTTTAAATCTTCTTAATTTCTATTTAAGAGATCTACTTTAAAAAACTAACATGATTTTTTATTCATTATCATGTAGCGAGTATTTTGAATACCAACTTACTCATTTCTATTCAGTTTATATTTGATAAATGGAACTAAAACTAAAAAATATTTCTTCGTTTTTTACGTCCGACACCATGGAATTGACCTTCAGCTTCTGGTTAAGGAGGGGGTCATTTTCGGAAAAGGGAGGGGGTCAAAGCGCAATTTTTGTGCAAACATGGGGGGTGGTGGCAATTTTTTCTTAATATGTCTTAAAAATGCGATTTTTGCTACATTTGGTCGGTTAAGGGGGGTTAAGGGTCATGACCCCCAATGACCCCCCCCCCCCCCCCTGGATCCGTGCCTGTCGTTAATAAACACTTTTATAAGTTCTGTCAGGTGGCTTATGCTTTAATAAATAACAAATAACATCAAACATTCTATTCTAAAAATTAAACAGTCTGTACTTAATGTGGTAAGTCTTTAATTTTAGGATTAGTTCTTGAGAATCCTAAGAAGTTTAAGTGTTTTAAGAGCTATCAATTAATATTTAAAAGTTTTTAGATTTTCTGCATTCATAGCAAAAATATTTGTTCAGAAGCGTATTTTGAACCAACTCTACAGCAACCATCAGACGGCTAAAGTGTGTAAATGTGAAAAAAAAATTATTGGTACAAATTTCCAAATTTCTATAAAACATGCATGACTTTCTGTTGAAGTAAACTCTTATATTTGATTACCAATGCAAAAGGTCAGCAATTCTGATTTGGATTTCAAAAGGGTAACAACTAATGTCTTGCAGAGAAGTAGACAAAGAATTTGAAAAGATCAGCATTTTTTTATGATCCTGAAATTAAAATAGGTGTAAAATTTTCTGCATATATCATATTAATTTAATGTTTTATTCTTTTTTCTCCAAAGTGGAGAGAAAGAAACTGAAGTTTCATCATAAAAGAATGCATATGGCCTATACTGGTTTAGGAAAATGTTTTTGTACAATCTTAAATTTAAATTAATTAAACGCTGGATAATAAGAGATGACATAGCTAAATTCATTTGCTATTCTTCATTCCCAAGTAGCAAGTCCTCATTGCTTTCCTTCCAGACATTTTAGAAAATACACTCCCTAAAATTCTAAAATATAATGACTATTTTTCCTTTGGACAGCTATTGCACATTTCAGTGAAGGAGTGAGTAACTTGCCATGCTCCCCTCTTTCTCCTGGGAAAAGTTCGCAAAAGATTCAGAGCTCTAATTCGTAGTTTATTAATACATTGAACTCTACAGGGTCACTAGCAGAGAAAAAGTATCATTCTTTGTTAAGAAGTTAGTAATAAATAACTCAATGATACTTTTGACGTTTTTTCCCAAATTATTTTCAAGTAATGTAACAAAAACAATTTAAGGATCTTCATTCGTGCAACCATACCAATTTTTGTGCAATCTGGTTTCCTTATTTTACTTGCAGAGTTAACTTTTTTAAAAATTTCATCACCTGTAACTGAAACTAATGCAGATCAAGAAACCATTCTGCAGCATCGAAAGTTTCATTCGTGTCAAGCACAAATATGCTTTACAAAGCATTGTCTGTAGCGTCACAGCTTTCGTTGAATGTCCGAAGCTAACGCCGAGTATTTTGCAATATTGTAGTTAAGACAATTTGCAAGCCAGCCTCCTGACACTTAGTCGTCATAATATCATTATATTTATCAGTTCAAGGGTTTTAATTTTTATCAAAATTTTTGAGATTGGCATTTTGCCCTCAATTTTGGAATAATTTCAAAAAGTGTTCGCGTGCCACTGTTACTGCTCTGCCGTGCCACATTGTGGCACGCGTGCCGCGGGTTGGCCACCACTGAAATAAGGCTTGTTTTAAAAGCGTGTTGTGAAGCTCGTGTGTATTATTTTTCCGTGAAATTTGACAAATTGCGTTCATGTTAGCCAGGAATACCTTTAAGAAGACGAAGAAGCCATTATCAACAGCTCACCGAGTTTGAACGAGGTCGTACAATTTGGCTACGAAAAAGTGGATTTTCATTTCGCGATATTGCAGAAAGACTTGGGTGGGAATGTTTCCACCATGCATGATTATTGGAAGCTATGGGCAAGGGATGGTACTACCTCAAGAAGATCGAGTTCCGAGCTGCCACGTGGCACGACTGAGAAGGAAGATCGCCGAATCTTGCGTACGGCTGTGGCGCGTCGTACTGCATCTGCGGCTGACATTCGAGCTGCAGTTGATACCGTCGTGACCCAAGGAACGGTAAGAAACTGTTTACTTCAAGGACAGCTCCGAGCCAGGCAGCCTGTAGCCGGTATTCCATTGACTGCAAACCATTGCCGTTTCCGACGGCAATGGTGCCAAGACAGAGCTCACTGGAGGTCGGAGTGGAGATCTGTTGTAATTTTTGATGAAAACAGATTCTGCCTTAGTTCCAGTGGTGGCTGTATATTGGTCAGAAGGAGGCCAGGAGACCGCCTGCATCCAAGCGGTCTACGGCCTAGACACACGGACTCACACCTGGAGTTATGGTCTCTGGAGCAATTTCCTACGACAGCAGGGGCATTCTTGTGGTTATCCCAAACTCGCTGACTGAAAATTTGTCATCAGTCTGTTAATTTAACCAGTAGTACAGCCCTTCATGAGTAGCATTCAAGGGGACGTTTTCCAACCGGATAACGCTCGCCCTCACATCGCTGCTGTAACGCAATGTGCTCTACAGAGTGCTGACATGTTACCATGACCTGCAAATTCACCAGGTCTGTCTCCAATTGATAACGTATGGGATATCATGGGATGGCACTTCGAGCATCATCCAGTCAGCTATGACGGTCCTAGTATTGACACAGCAAGTGCAACAAGCATGGAACTCCATACCACAAAGTGACATTCGGCACCTGTGTGACATAATGCATGCACGCTTGCAGGCTTGCCTTCAAAATTCTGGAGGTTACACCCTCTATTAAATTAACATAATTTCACATTTGCACAGCATTTTCTGGAGCTGAAATTAGCCAGTGATCTTGTGCATTTAATCAATTAAACATGTTAACTAGACAATTGCATTACCCAAATTTCATTACTCTACGGCAATTTTTTCTTGGTGTTGGCTAGTGTATATGTATATGTATGTTGCGTGTCCCCCTGGTCTAAATAGCAAAATCCCTGAATCTATATAAAGTTCAAGAAACATTTCCCTAGAATGGACAGGAGTGAAAATCAACTACGAGGTATATGTTCAGTAAAAATAAATGTGTCTGGCGAGTTTCGCTAGCCCTTCACATTAGTGTCAGTCCAAACGAATATGAAAGTAAAAAAAGAAAGCATTCATGCTTTCTCGTGCACAAAAGACTCACGCTGTCACATAGAATGACAGGAAACTTGTACGTACCTCCCAGCACATGTCAACAGCTGCCGCCTTGTCAAATGTGAGACGAAAGTTTTTTCAGCATTTTTGTCACTTCTAGTATGGGAAATAAATACTTGATGGAGAAAGTAAATTTCCTAAGGAATTTCATGACCCTTGTTATATGATTATTTAGTCTTATTCAGGATTTATAACGAAATAGAGACAGCTTTTTCATGTGACTTACCTCAAATATTTTTCTTTCTCTTTTTTTTCTCAGTACTTATACAGACCTGGTGCAAAGGTTAATGTGAAAATAATATTTTGCACTAAAGCAACATATTGGTTTAGTTTAAAAATTAAAGCCATCATTTATATGTTTAAGAGAACCTAATGTATTGCTGTGTTCAGAAAAAAAAATGTAAGAGGAAACGCTAACGATTTAAGTGCAAGTATGAAGTGCATGTTGAAGCGATATAGAGGTAACCGTGCTCCCCCCTCCCCCATTTATGCTGTTGCTTAGAAATTGAGCAAACCTTAGGTACAAAACAATATGATCATACAATTTAACTATAAGTTTAGTAAAACTATCAAAAAAAATAAATGTTCAGCATGTTAAATAAAGATAATTATACGTAATAAAAACTCGACTATGGCAATAAAATAGAATTAATCAAGGTTTTATCCCACATATCTAAATGTAAATAAAAGTTTATTTTTTATTTTAAAAAATTAACGGGAAAATAACAAAACTTAAATGGGTTTTCATGATAATCAGAAAAACTATATTAAACTTCCAATTACAGGTTTGATCTAAATTCTACGTAGATTCCTGAACACGATGATATAGTTTGAAAAATTGCTAGATACGTCATCAAGTAGAGAACTTCCAGGCTTAAAATTGCGTTAAAGATTCCATTTGCGCTATGTATTCAGAACTCACAGATCTCAACGCATTACGCAGTTGCATACATCAACAATGTCCAAAACAACTCGATTCAATTCATCTTAAATGCTTCCGAGCAATTGCCACAAAATGGTCTGTTGTTCGCTACATTACGCCAGAAATACTCGAGCGAACAATTTATCAAACATTTCCATAACTTGAATATCTTCTAAGAATCAGAATTGAAGTTCATTAAGAGGATCCGAGGAAAAGTTACGAAAAAACAGCCCCAGGCTCCAAGTAAATTATAGTAAATTGAACAGAACTTCGAAACTTATTTTCTTTAGCCGGTTGAATTATCGTAATTAAGATTATCGAAAGTGAATGGTATGCTTATTTTCCAACTATTGACATTAACATTCCACAAAATTAAATACAGAATGCAACAATAACTAGTAAATCAACTGTAGCGTTTGTTTGTTTTATGCTACGTTATGTTCTAAACATCCAAACAAGCAATTCATCATTTATTTCTCCTAATTGAAGATCTTCCAATAATTAGAAATTACGATCGTTTAGGAAATCTTCTGCACAAGAGTAATGTATTTGCATGTACAGAAGTGAATAGAAGTATTGGGCAAAACTATTTTCATCAGCAGTCTACAATTTATAAATTTCGAAAGAAACAAGTTTTATTAATGATTGAGTGTTTACACAAAAATTAACTTGAATGCAACTAACTGTAGGACGAGTTTTTTTAATTGGAAAGTTTTGTTCTTTTTTTTCAAAAGCAGAATAATTAATTTAACCATTCGGATAACTTTTGTTTTATTACGAACTTTCTTTGCTACCCTCTTTGTTTATTTTTCACTGATGGTGTCATAATTTCACTTTTATTTGAAGATTTAGGAAGCCGAAATCTCTTGTGAAGATGTCAAGTTTCAAAGAAGATATTCGTATTTTACTGAAAACTTTCATACGCTTTTGATAACGAATTAACAGAAATAAGGTTGACCATAAAATATAGCTGTTTCTCAACGCACGAATATTAAGTTCAAAAAATTCAATTTCAAAAGAGGAAAAAAATAATGGAACCATTCTCGCAATATAACACGCTTAAATCTATATCAATAAAGAAGCAGATATTCCCTCTTTATAATATTTTTCCCTTGTTAGTTTTCCCTCGTCAAACAAGAGAAAGAATTAAAAGCTGTTCATATCTTTCTTCGAACGTCAATAGCTGCATTCAATGCCCTCGTACGTATGTAGTTATTTATACTCACTGACGACTTCAGCTGGAAAGAAAAAGGGCGTGTAAACATAATATTTCAGATTTTTTGTCTGCGATTTTGCTGTTGACTTTTTTGACCCTAGCAAAAATTGCTTATGATGTATTTGTGTAGTAGTTAGTATTGTGTTGTATTTGTGTAGTATTGCTATGTAGTCATGTCGTGTGAGATCTATTGCCTGTGACATTTAACTCAGCTGGATAAAAGTTTGAAGATTGAAAAATGTAGTGCAGGGTATCCTAACAGTTTTTTAAAACCCTGTACCCCCTAATCTTGGTTTTATTCAAATTTGCTGTATTAGTTAAAGATTAGCTGCTGAATTGTCAAAGTTATACTATAACCAATGAGCAATCTGAATTAACAATGAGACATATTATTTTAATGGACATTTTAACAAAGCTTTCTTGACCAGAAGAAAAAATACAACTGTTCCAGAAGGGGGGGGGGAGACGAAATTCTGGGTTTGCAATTAGATTGCAAAGTTCAAGTTAAAGCGAGGCAATGCCATAAAATCGCTTAAATACCGCGTTGTTGATGGTATTAGCTGCTAAATTGTCAAAGTTATACTATAACCAATAAGCAATCTGAATTAACAATGAGACTTATTATTTTATTGGATATTTTAACAAAGTTTTCTTGGCCAGAAGAAAAAAGAAAACTGTCCCAGAAGGGGGGGGACGAAATTTTGGGTTTGCAATTAGATTGCAAAGTTCAAGTTAAAGCGAGGCAATGCCATAAAGTCGCTTAAATACCGCGCTGTTGATGGTATCTTGTGGAAGTTTGGCTTGCAATTCATAGTACGCTGTTTCTTTTTTTCAGCTTGATCGAGACGGGGTGTAAAATCCAAACCATTCACAGCAAATCCAATACATTCGTACCTGAGCCAGGATTCGAACCCGGAACCTTCCTATCCATGTCTAGCTCCTCTGACCAGTAGACGATGTGGCCGGAAAATAAAATACCACGCGGTTGTACTTAGCCAAAACAGTCATAAATATTCCCATAGTAAGTTTTTTTCTCTCTATAACTTACCTTCTGATCTGTTCAAATCAGAACCTTTTTTTTTTCGCAAATGTAACTTTTTGTAAACACCCGTTTTGTAAGGAACACTGAAAGTTTGCTGGCTGTTTGTGTTCTTGTTTAAAAATCAAATAGCAAAGTATTGCAATATTTTTTCACAACGTAGTACTACTTGTTATTGCTAAACTTTTTCACTTCATATATCAATCCTCGCACTATTTAAATAATGTTATATACATTTTTGGTGATCTCAACTAGTGCAATGCATAAATACCACTAGGAGTACGCATTGCACCAGTTGAGAACCGTAATGTAACAACTCAATTAAAAAGATATTGTTTAAATAACTCACTTCCCGATGAATTTTTCCTCTTTTCGATAAACCTTTCAAAATAATATGTCTACTCCTTTCCTTTCTTCTATATCTAATACACATATATTTATTATATATATGTATTGGATTTGTTAAATATTTCAAATTTTGAGTTTTGACGGGTTTGCAAGTTTGAAGCTGTGCTGATTCTATTTTGATTGCCTATGAAACACGTTTATCTCTATCTTTCTATCTGTGTACGTATTGCTTTGTGTGAACCCTCTATAAAAAACCAATGTATAAACTCGAGCAAAATTTGGTACACATATGTAAACCCATGCGATTTGGTGCCACTTCGTTTTTGGCTCCAATTCATCCAAGGAGGGTAGAACATTCGAACGTTTCTATTTTTAGGTGAGTACTATACTGCCGTGCTAAGCGCAAAAGTGGTATCTGCAGTCGAGCTCAAACTGAGGTTTAACTCTTTAAAGTTTTGGGCCTCCATGTATTTAGTTCATAAATTACTTCTTCAATAATTTTTTAAAATATTTACGTTCTCAAATGACCATAAAACTTTGCATGTTAGTAAAATGCATCACAAAGAATCACCTGGTGGCAGTAACTTAATTTTGTTAAAAAATGCAGATACGACTTTTGTGCTTAGGACGGCAGTATTGCTCAGGTAGGAGAATATTGCCTATATTACTACATTAGATTATTGCTTAAATTGGACTTTAGGCTTAAAATCTAGTACACATATCTATGCTACACTCGAATGGTGGAAATATAGAATTTTGGGAATAAAACTTATATGGATGAAGTTTCACCAGTTTTCGAACCACGTAGCGTGAATTACAACGTGATGTGTGTTGAAAAAGTAGAAAATCCTATTTCGCGGACTTATATCTTGTAGGATAATACTTTTGAACTGGGGTAAGTGCAGTTATAATACTATAAACAGTGTTTGATAGGGATTACACCTATTTACGCACTCAAAGAAAAAGCATTCCTCGTGCAGGCGTTAATCTCAAAATGTTAACGCCAATGAATTACTTTAAGCTGTGTCAAAAAACTGCTAAAATCTTGTCGTTTTTGCAAATATCATAAATTTATAGTTACGATTACATGAGTGGTAATGAGTTAGATCCGAGTATTCGTGAGATAGATATGGAACAAAGTCGTTCGTTATGGCCACTACATACTAGTTTAATGGTTATACTAAAAGTCATGTCTAATGCTAAGGTACGATTCTTCCTTGATTCGATACCGTTATAAAATGCTCCTTAATCAATTACCCGCTGGTGTTGCGTTGACGCAACGTTCATTATAAAAAATCATAAAAAAATCACTAGTTAACTAATTCTTGCATCGATTTCAGTTTTAGGTTTAAGAACAACAGTGGTAACATAGTAAGTAAAAAAATTGCCTCAAACATTTTTTTTATATGTAATAAAAACTGTGGTTCTAAAATGTTTTTTTTTTCGGCTCAAATTTGGGATCTATTTTTCAATCAAAAAATTTAGAAAAGAAAAAAAGTTTGGGCTTATATGTGAAATACTCTTAGTCAAGGTCACTTTTATAAAAAAAATTCCACTCAGAAATTGATTTTGTGGGGGAGGGAAGGAAAGCAAAAGCAGGTGTTGCGTGAAGTGCATCGTCAGCAGGGACGTCATTTCAAGTTTTTCCAGGGGGGGGAGGGTCTAAACACAATGCAATTTGATCGGAAAACATTAAAAACCACGCCCACTTATATGCAAATACATTGATTTCTCAAAGCCAGGGGGGTTGCAATTGACCCCCCCCCCCTTAAATGACGGGCCTGATCGTCAGTGAAAAAGGGGTAGTCAGACTGTCTAAGACTTTGTCTTAACTGCTTTTCCGACTGATTGAGTTCCAAAGTCATTTAATGTCATCACAGATCTGAACCATTGCATGAAAACATGGTTGAAAATTTTGAAAATAATAGTAATAATATTCAAGAAACCGCACTGTACTGCTTTATCCAGCTTCAAATATTAAATTACCTCATCTCTTTTCTGTTTGTAAGAACTTTATAGATTAACATGTGCTACCTTTTGATAGTTTTATTCAAAAAAAAGTTTCTCTAAGTAAAAGAGGAAGTAAAGAGAACAGTTAACAATTTCCTTGAAGAAAATACTAATAAATATGCATATAAATTATGTTTTTTGAGCTTTTGGAAAATGTATATTATGCATTATTTTTAAACATTGTAATGATATAATGTTACCATGAAGTTAAATATATCTCCCGAGTTTAGTGAATAAGCCTTTTCAAAGCCAACATAGAAACTATCCCACAATAGAATGATGGATATCTTCTGTCAAATTAATCGAACTTCCTTCGTTCAGTTTCCTGCGAAATGCAATGGATACGTTGCCTAAACTTGCAGTTAATGAATTGAGAATGGATTACCGATACACGATCCAAAGCTTGCTGTGTATCAAAATGGAGCCTGAGAAAATTCATTCCGGTGTACTAGCAAAATAACAAATAAAGCAACAGTTTTTTTCTTTTTTCTGAAAAATGTTTTGTCCGCTATTGAATACTCAGCACTTCTTTAAAAAGGTGGTATTTCTGCGATAAAAGGTCTTTAATCTATCTATGTTATCACTTTTTTATTTAACTAAAATGCCATCTTGCTCCAAGGTAAGTTCTTATAAAAAAATGACTATTGTGTCCTTAACCATTATATAGTTAGGTTAAAATCTGTGACTTACCTTTTTTGATAACACTAAGGCACAGTTATTGTATTGTAATTGTTCATGTATTTTGCCAATAATGTTACAAAAGAATCTCAGTTTACATTTCGATGGCTTGGAATGATGTAAACGTAACTCAAAAAAACAAATTCTTTGCATGAACTATGCTTTTTTTTCTCTTTTTAAAATACAAGGTTTACATTCTAGGCCGTTTATTTAATAAAGGTATAAAGAATAACCTTTATACTTCTATTAAAAAGGTATAAAAGTAACCTCATTTTATGAACTTCAAAGTTCATAAAATCATGTAAATGTTTAAGAATACATTTTCCAATAAATTGTCATAGAGTCATACATATATGCATTAAAATATACGCACGTGTGTGTATGTATGTAAATGCGTGTCAATTTTTATTGTTCTACAGTACTCATTTAAAGTGCACCTTGAATTATCCGCTATACGGAGCAAATATTTTAGGACCTCATTTTGCTTTACATGCTGTAATGATAAGATACGTTTGAAATTCATCTTTACCTTTGTTAAAGTAAAGACTTAATTTATCATACCGCATCTAAAATAGATAAGTAAAATACAGTGAAGAACGCTAAATAATAACCTATTGTTCCACGAAAAAATATTCTAATAAGCGAGATATTACATCATCCGGGATGAAAATAATACATTACTACGGCTTGGTACGTTGAAAATGTATTTTATTATGCGGAATATTCTTTTAACCGTTAATTCTAATAAGCGGACTCGACTGTAATAAATATTTTTGATAGCCTTTATGCAGAATTAAGCTATGTTTCAATCCTATCACATGAACAAAAGAATTTCCCCCTTAACTACCAATTTCAAAAAATAGCACAGGAAAAACTCACAATTGGTCTCATAATAAATTTAAAACTTAGGCATGGGCTGAAGTAAAATTTGTTACCACCCCACTTTTATTATTCATCAGAGCAATTCGGGTTTTTCTTCCTCGTAAATACCTTGGAAATTGATGTTTAGGAATAACGCTGTCAACACAAAGTGCTTAGTGATAGAAAAAGTTAATATTCTTAATTACATAAAGAGTTAATTAAGTGAATTTAGCTAAAGGGAACAAAAAGCTTAACATTAAGTTTTCCGTAATGCATTTACACGAGGTGCTCAAATCGGGTAAATGAGGCCATAAAGACAATAGCTTTTTCAAAGGTAATCAATTTCCTAAATAATCAGGGTTAGCTACTTTGTGATGCTTTAATCCTAGAAGAAATTGCGTTTATAATTAGCTTGTTTTTGGAATTTCTTCAAAGCCACCGTTTGCCCCTTGTGTTATTGAAACAACAGAACGTGCTGAAACAAAACAATAGATTTTTTTACCTTAATTTATATAAGTTAACCCTAAATTCTATTATAAGAAATTTGAATAGGTTTTTCGGTAATAATTTAAGCTTTTTATACACTAAAAATGAATGTTGCTTTTGTAGTATAATACAGCTAATTTCATAGTAATAAACTGTAAAAATTGCTAATTTTATCCTAATAAATTGTAAAACTGCATCTTTAGAGTACTAAACTGTAAAACTGCTAATTTTACAGTTATAAACTGTAAAATTACTAATTTAACAGTTTATTGCCGTGTATTTTACAGTTTTAAACTGGAACCTCTGCTGCCAGTTTTATAATGTTGTTTTTACAGTATAATACAGCTAAATTGCACGGCAATAAACTGTAAAAATTGCTATCTTTATATTAAGAAACTGTAAAATTGCTAGTTTTACAGATTATGACCGTGTATTTCACAGTTTTAAATTGGAAGCTTAGCTGCCAGTATTAAACTGCAAAAACAACAGTTTATTTTTTGCTGTGTGGTTTGCTCTTCTACGAGGGATATTCAAGAAGTAACAAGACTAAGTTTACTGCCACAAAACCACTCATTGATGGGTCAAATTTCTGTGACATGGGAAAGTAAGCTGTCTGTACTAACAAAAGCAACGACCGGATACCTCGTCTAGTCGTCAGAGATGTCTAACCGAGATAGAGGGGGTTCCGGGCTCAAATCCTGCCTCGGGCATGGAAGTACTATCTCTTGCCTGTCCTCGTAACTTTTTTGTGTAAATGTGTTGTTGTGCTCTGAATGGTTGGCCCTTCCTATTAACCGGTGTATATATGATGTGTGTACTGCGAAAGTTGGACTTCCCTAAAAAAATTTGAGGTACAGTTCGAAAAGTGAAACAGCAAACCCGAAATTGCCAGGCTAGCTGGCACAAGACAACAACTAAAGCTACAGATAAATGGTATATACTGTCTGTCCTTGAAAACCGCGCCTAGCACTCGCGAACCATTCCACATAAAAAAGGGGTGATGGGTTGCGAATGGAAACTTTCCGAAGTTTTCAATTTGCATTTTTGCTATCCTTTTGACATATTCAACTAAACTACGTAATTGAAATTAGCATCATTCTGCGCTGTTCCATACGGCTCAACATGCTTCTTATTATTATTCCCCCTATCGTTATCTTACCTAACACCCCTATTTTGGTAAGATCAGAGAAGCCCTGACTCATGTGTAAACAGGCCGCAGGCTTTACCTAAGAAGATCAGACAGTACAGACTCAAGTTCCTGAGTATAATGTGACTCAACTGAAGCGGCCTTGCGGGCGCTTACGAGACACAGTCAGCTATGAGAATGGGCGTCGTTTTAACAAAGTTATGAAATTCTTTTTTGTGTTCCTCTACAAAAATAAATATCCAGAATTAGCGACATGATAAGCGAAACTTTTTAACGATGAAGAAATGTGGAAGGCAAGTACTTTTCGTTTGCACAAAGATTTAATGAAAGATAGGTAAATTGTGAAAGATATTAAATGTGAGGGACGCCTTTTAGCCAGGCGCGTCATTTCAATTTCTTCTGGAAGGGGGGGTGGGGTCAAAGGGTGCAAGAACAATGTAATTTCATCGGAAAACAACAACAACCGCTTCCATTTATATGCAAATACATTGATTTCTCAAAATCAGGGGGATGCAATTGAACCCCCCCCCCCCAAATGACAGACCTGCCTTCAGCGTCCATCATAGAGACAATGATTACCACATATGTGATCAAGGAGGACAGCAAAAAAAAACCGAAAAAAAAATTATTAAAAAAAATTATTAAATTATTTATTATTAAAAAAAAAAAAAAACGAACAAATCAAAAATTATTACCACACCCTGCTTTTCTAACTCTGCTTAGTTTCCATATGTTTGACTGTAATACTAATTGCGTATTACTCAACTGAGAGAGCTCACCTCATTAAACCTCGCATATGCATTAAAACCTTTGCAAACATGAGCTTTGGGGTTAGGAAGGAGCCCATTTTTAAATGGAGAAAGTTTTCGAAGTTCCAACAGGCTAAACAATAACTACAAATACAAGTCAACTTAAATAAAGACATTAGACATATACATTAGACATTTACACATAATAGACAGATTTTTGTATGAACTGTGAAATGTTTTCATGAAAATACACTGCTCGACATTGAAAATGCAACACCAAGAAGGAGTTTTTAGAAATTGATGAAATTTGGTAAGAAGACAGAGACAGCATGGAACAATAAGTGATATTTATTTCAAAATAAATAAGCAAAATTTAGAGCGAGGACGGCGTCGGCTCAGTAAGAAGTAGGACCACCGCGGACAGCGATGCACGAAGAAACACGTCTAGGCATGGAGTCAATAAGCCTGCGGATGGTGTCCTGAGGGATGGCACTCCATTCCCTTTCAACCGTTTTGCCACAGTTTCGTCCTCTGAAACGAGGCAGTGACAGGTTTCTGCAAAACGGCGTCCCAATCACGTCCCACACATGTTTCGATTGGTGACGTCAGGAGAGTATGGTGGCCAGGAAAGCATCTGTACACCTCGTAGAGCATGTTGGCTGATTCGAGCACTGTGAGGCCGGGCGTTATCCTGCTGAAAAATTGCATTTGGCAGACCCTGAAGGTAGGGGATTGCCACCGGTCGCAGTACATTATCTACATATCGTTGGGCCATCATAGAACCCCGAATACGAACTAGAGGTTATACGGAATTGTATGCAATAGCGCCCCAAACCATTATGCCACGTTGTCGCGCTGTGGGGCGTTCCACAGTTACTGCCGGATTCGATCTTTCTCCACGTCGACGCCACACACGTATGCGATGACTATCTCTGGACAAACAAAAGCGGTATTCATCTGAGAACACTACGGTTTTCCATTCTGCCATCCACGTCGCTCTGGTCCGGCACCATTCCAAACGTTGGAGTCTGTGCTGTGAGGCCAATGGCAGTCTTCTTAGCGGGGGCCGTGATTGTAGGCCACGTGCAACCAGTCGACGGGAAATGGTTCTGGTTGACACGGGAACATCCAGGGTACCTTGCACGTGCTGCAGAATCGACGTACAAGTGACTTGCCGGTCCGCCACAGCTTGTCGGTGAATCCGTCGATCCAAGCGGTCTGACGTCACTCTGGCTGCACCTGCACCCCTCAATGTGGCTACATTTCCTCTTTCCAACCATCTCCGACACAGCCGATGCACAGTGCTTTCATCCATGTGGGTATCAGCTGCAATTTGACGTATGGACCAACCTCCCCTTCTCAGTCCGATCACCATACCCCTTGTAAAATCGTCTATATGCTGGAAGTGTCTTCGTTGAGGACGGCGTGGCATTTCCTCCTATCACACGTATCCTTCGAGACAAAAACCAAATTTCTCCGATAATTAGTCTGGTAGAAAAACCAACATGAACATAGCCCACTTTTCAACTTCATTCTCTTATATCTTACTTCACGTGCGTCGGAGAACTGCGCATTTCATATCATTTGCATAACTCAGTGACGTGCGTCTACGGTAAAATTTGCATGAATTTCTGACCACTCCTTCTTGGTGTTGCATTTTCAATGTCGAGCATTGTATATTATTGAAAATATATTTTAATAGAGCTCATAGGAAATCATCTTTTGGAAAGAATGCCTCTTAGAAATCATTTAGTTTACTTACATTGGTTTACTTGTCATTCATTTTTCTTTTTGTTTCTATTTCTTTATGTAATTATAGTAATTTTGTTATATATTTCTCAAAGAATCAATTGTAACACTGGTGTTTTTTTGAAGCTGCAAAAAGCTTAAAAAGCATACTTAAAACGGGACAGTACGGTTTTGTTTTTCCTGGAATAAATTTTAAACATTGCTCCCGTATGCAACAATTGCACTGGAGCCTATGACGTAAATTGAAAACTTATTTGCTATTTTAGAAAACGGCCTATTACTTACAGAAACTCTTATAAGCGTTCCATAGATACCTACACTGTAAAAAAATAAATGTTGTTTTTACAGTATAATACAGTTAATTTTGTAGTAATTAACTGTACAAATTACGAATTTTGCAGTACTAAACTGTAAAATTGCTAATTTAACAACTTATTACCGTGCATTTTAAAGTTTTAAACAGGAACCTCTGCTGCCAGTACCATACTGTTACTTTTACAGTATAATACAGCTAATTTTACGGCAATAAACTCTAAAATTGCTAACTTTACAGTAAGAAACTGTATTGTACATTTGCTAGTTTTACAGTTTATTACTGTGAATTTTTTAGTTTTAAATTGGAATCTCGGCTGCCAGTATTATACTGTAAAAACAATCGTTCATTTTTTGCAGCGTATGCATACACTATAGAACATGCTATATTTAATCACGTATGTCTTGAAAGCAGGAAATTTACAAAAAAAAAAAAAAAAAAACTTTTAACATCAAATTCAGTACCTTTAATAATTATAAGAACCATCAAATTATTTTCTGAAAAACAAAATCCGTACCGTGCACTTGCAAGATAACTTCTTTTACTTTTTTAAGCCGAATTTGACAATGAAAGAATAAATAAGAATATTGTATCTTGTGAATGAGACGCCTCAAAAGTTTAACTTAGTGAAAAGTTTAACTTACTGAATATTTCCATTCATGAGTTCATTAATTTTTAACATATTCTGGGGGTGATAGGGACTCAACAATCCTGAAAATGAAGAAAGAATATTAATGAAACCCTGGAGGGTACAAATCTCCGAGTTTCATTTGCAGTGGTTCTTGCAGTGGCACTGGCACTCTTTGCAGTGGGAGAGGGAACATGATACAGACAGCATCATGAATTTTTTTAGAAGGGTGTTTTTAGTGTTTTTTTTTGGGGGGGGGGAGGGGGACGCTCACAATATTTGCAAATGCCAATGGAATTGACATAAAAACAACAAATGTGCAAATTTTCCTTTTTTTTTTTTTTTTTTTTGTAAGATCAGAAGTTCCATTCTCAAGAATATGAAAAGAAACTATCTCAATATTGAAATTGTAATCATACAAAAGTCCTTTACATAGTCCATGAAAAACAAATCCTGGAAGATATCTCGTATGCATACAAAAAAAAACCTAAAATGAACAAAAACGTTCAGCTTGGTTTCCTCCTCCGCTTTCCTATGACCCTTGTTTTGCGCTCCTTAAGTAGAAAGGGGGAAGGTGATGCACAAGAAAAAAACCATGGGGATACATTATGTGAAACCCTAAAAGCTTATTTGAAAAATCCTGAAATCAGGGGTAGCCCCTGAAAACTACCACCCCTGATATTTACATATTATATTTTTAAATTTCGTATCACGTAAAAATATTCTACTTTTGTTTTCATTTAAGGGGGTTAAAAGCCGTATTATATAACTTTAAAAAAATAAAAGCCGTATTATATAACTTTAAAAAAATATATAAGCTAAAGAAGCAGCTTAATAAATATAAATTTCGCAAAAAAAAAATATTGATAAAAACTTTGAAATTGTTTTCTGTAAAATTGCTATCGCACATAATCCCTATTATCTTTCCCCGCAACATTAAAGGCTTAAGTCATTTATCAAGTCGTCCATCAAACGCTGCTTAATGAAACATATCAAATATTTATCCATTAAAGCAGCTTGTAAAAGTTTATGACATTATGTTTTTGTTTGTTTATCGTATCAAAAAGGAATAAAATCTTTTTAAAAGATATATTTTACAAAACATCATAGCCAAAGATTTATGCATTATTCATAAGCATAAGAACCTCTGCAAACTTTTTTTTTACAGAAATGTAACATCAAAAAGGCGGAGCATAATTTTCTTATTAAAGAACTGTCGAAAGTCGGATTTTGGAGCAAAAGAAGAACATGATTTTGCATATTTTCACATGATCCTCATCTTAATGCATATTCAGGGAATAAAATAGTCATTGAATTTAAAAAAAAATATTTTTAATATATTTTTCCTTTCTAATGTGTTTTTACATTTTGTTGCTCATTGACTATATAATTAAAATTAAACTGTCTTCCTTTGGTTTAATAATGATGGCATGTCTTATACAACTTAAATTATAGTTTTTGTGCTAAGCATAAAAAGCAAAAGTATTGCTGAGTCCATTGAAATTTAATGCAGGGAACAAAACGGCAATTTTTAATCCGTAAGGCGCACCGCTTTACATCGGCCAGGTATGCCAAAAGTGGGAAATGAGAAAAATGGGAAACAAATGAAGTTGAAAAAATTATTAATTAACTGAAAAAGAAGAAAAAAAAGCGCAGTTGTCCTTTAAAAATATAATGGAAGACACAGATTAACACTGATTTAGCATAATTATAAAAAGTGGTATCCCTAGTGCAAT
>JAXGGA010010770.1:0-45391 GCA_038373865.1 Uloborus plumipes
AACGGAGCCAACCAACCACTAAATAATCGCGTTTATGAATTTATATTTTAAATTTAACGTACACAGATGTTGGATTTCGGGATTGCTAGAAAATAATTTTGAAATGTCATGCATAACTTAACTTTTACAGCAAAGTACTAATTACAATCATTTGCTCATAATTTCAAATAGGCTGTAGCACTTCTTTTTTAAATAGGAGGGAAGGGAGGAAAACTATTGAATGATGTGAGACTCATTTATTTTTCAAATTATTTTGTTTTAAACTAGCGTTGAAAATTTCTCGTACGCAAGAAACTGATTCCCATTTTTGGTAAAGTTGACAATGCTGCATAAATGCTGCACGAAACGTGGATGCGTAATTCACTTTCACTGTTTCGGAGACCTGACCCCTCATAACAAAACAAACATCGCTTCCAAACATTCAAGCTGGCGGAACTTATGGCAATAAACTGTAAAATTGCTTTTATAATAAGAAACTTTAAAATTGCTAGTTTTACAGTTTATTACTGTGCATTTTATAGCTTTAAATTGGAACCTCGGCTGCCAGTATTATACTGTAAAAACAATAGTTCATTTTTTGCAGTGTAGCCTTCCCTGCCTCATCGAGTAAAACTTTTATTTCCACCGTTTAAGATTTATTTAACCTTTAGGAACCGGGCGGTACACATGTTGAACCATAAGTCTTTTTTCTTTAGAGGACGGGGTTAAAGTTTTCACTCGAACTCTTTGGAGCCAGGGATTTTTTCAAGGTTTCATACGTCTGGTACAACAGTTTATACCTTTCCTTTTCAATGGAAAAGAAATCTGTATTTCAACTATCGTACTACCTGGGTCAAAAGAAACATTTCTATATGAACAGCCCGGTTCCAAAAGGTTAAAAAAAATTGACCCAGTTTTCGATTTCTGTAAAATATATTTCCTAATAGAGTCTAAGAAAGGACGTTCTTTGATAGTTACTAAGAATGGCATTCGTTTAAGGAAACAGCACAAGTCACAACGCGATTTACCGGAAGTAAGAGAGACAGGATATCCGCGTTACACACTGTACCTAAATGATCATGGACCTGAGAGTTAAATATTTTCTTCATTAATGACTAACTATTTAATTATTTAGAAAGAATCGTATCTGTTTTTTAAACAAAATTCCGTTTTATAACAGTAATGATTTTGAAGTTTACGTTCCAAATACAATAAGCTCTCACTCATACACCATCTCTTTTAAACACTGTTTTCACTTGAACGGTGTCTGTTAATCGTCTTTGTTCTTTTTCGTCGAAAATAATGATTTTTTAATCTGTTTATGCATCTCTGTGAAAACAAATACTTCACTTATGAGCCAAATTTGTTCTCCTACAAAAAAAAAAAAAAAATCATTTTCCATGAAGATACAGAAATTTACAGCAACATTTTTTATTACTATTTCTTATCATAATATAGCGAATACAATCAATTATTTTTTTCTTCAACAAATCCTTGATTTGTAGCATCGTACTTTTTGACGTCATACTTCACGATATCAACGCTTGCCGATTCTTTCTTCTTAAATTTTTTGAGTAAATCCCAAAACGAAACTTCTTGAAATACCTGAAATAAAGTATTTTTACTTTTTAAGTAGGAGATGTTGAGAGGTTTCTGAGAAGTACATTTCTCTGATTGGAATATTTTAGAAATAAATAAAAATCTTTTACTTAGTTTTTATAGACGTAGGATCCCATTACTTTAGACATGGTTATGATTATGAAACTCTTATTTCAAACTTTTATGATGCCAACTCCCAGAAATGCAATTAAAATGATAAAACTTAACTAAGTTACATAAATTGAATTGCGAAATGTTTTTTCATAGTAAAAATTAATTGTTATGTATTATGTTCTATCACTTTCGTATTTCATTCTCTACAATATTGAAATTACTTTGTTTAAGACTAGAGAAATACTATTTAAGCAATAAAACCGATTTCAGTTTTAAACCTTCTGGCAGTTTTATTTGACATTAAATCCTTTTATATATAACAGTTTGAAATAAAAAGTTATATTTCAATTTTAAAGAGTTGACTGAAATCTTTCAATGAAGAAATATTTCAAATTTACTATTTTGGTCTTTTCAAATACTTAGAAACAGCGCAAGAGCTAAAAAAAAATTCAATTATGACATCCAATTGCACTAAGACGCTTCCCTCAACTTAACGTGACTTTTAAATTTAGTACGTACTAGATATTAAGATAAAACCATACTGCTGATTACTATGTCTCTTTATAGATCTTTGAATGTAAATAATAAAGAAAGCAAATGTGCGTAATTTAGCATGGTCTCATGTGTTTCACTACATGTTTTTTAATGTATTTAAAAATATATCATGTTTTCGCTAATCTTCTACTAGATTCAAAATTTATTTTTCATGGTTGAAGAAAAAATTCATACTTACAAAAAACAGTGTAACATAGTAAGATGTTAGAACTATACAAACAGCGAAAAGAACTCGAAGGTCCTGAGATTGCCTCTGCAGAGCGAAGAAACCAAATATCCAAGAGGCAACTACAAATCAAAAAAATATTTGTTTTGTTACTATTAGTTTATTGTTATTTAATTGTTACTATTAGTTAGTATATTTGTTTCAAGTATTTTAGTACGTAAAATTAATCAAAATCATCATTTGTACTATAATCATTAGAGTCATTTCTTTCTCTGCCGCTCTCCCTTTGTTTATATGTATGAGTCTTTCTAGTAATATCAAGTCACTTCTGCTTTATTAATATTATTGTCAATACTAACATTTCTAAATTCTTCTACTTTTATACAAAAGTTTAGTAAGAATTTACTTGGCTTATGCTGTTCAGTTTTGGTCTTCTTATGTTATGGAACATAATTACTTTCAAAAATAGTTCAAATTAGAGCTACTAAGTTAATGAATAAAATTGCAGGATTCGCTTATGATTCTAGGCTTAACATGCTTAATATGCATGATCTAGAACATAGAATAGTAAATGCAGACAAGAGTCAGTTATTCAAATTAAATTAAAAAAAGGATGTCGATGGGCTGAAATTCTGCACCGATGACAAAATCAGAGGTCATTGTTTTAAAATTTTCAAATTACCAGCTGATTTTAAAATTAGGAAAAATTACTACTCCGGCAGGGTTGCAGATAGTTTGAACAGTTTACCAGCAGTTGTAACTTAAAATGCAGTTAAAAGTTTAAGATCTTTAATGGAGTCAAATGATTTGACTAGTATCGACCTACCTGGGCACAGAGACTATTGTTCAGTTCAAAAGGGTGTCATAGGGACTCAAATGGCACCATTTAGAGTGTGCCGGTGGGGCTACTACGTTTTACACTTGAAGGTGTCCATGCAACCCGCAGTTTTAACAAAATAAGTAGTACAGTATAGGCATAGGACAGCGCTGGTCAAATCCAGATCAATGCCATGAAGTAAACGCGTATCGAACAATAAAAGTTATTCAGAATATTAAACTTACTGAAACATAAGTAAATCGTGAATGTGACTCTAAATTTGATGACTAATTCATTGCACTGCGTTTCTGCCATCAGAAAGTCTTTTCTGTGCTTGCAGGTCAGCGCGTATGCTGCGCATGTATGCACGCACAACGTCACCAACATTAGACTGACGACGGGAATAACAGAAACTCTTGAAACATCTGAGACAATGAATAGACAGCTAAAATGAAAATAAAAAATGCATGTATTCTGTCAAAATATAAAAGTAACGTAATAACAGCAAGTATGGCAAAGAAACAAAACGCATTGCAAAACCTTCCATTTCCTTACAGAACGCTACACTGTAAAAAATGAATGTTGTTTTTACTGTAAAATACAGCTAATTATATAGTAATCAACTGTAAAAATTGTTAATTTTACAGTAATAAACTGTAAAATTGGAAATTTTACAGTACTAAACTGTAAAAAGTCTAATTTTACAGTAATAAACTGTAAAAATGCTAATTTTAGTTTATTACCATGTATTTTACAGTTTTAAAATGGGACCTCTGCTGCCAGTAATATGCTGTTTTTTTTTTTTTTTTTTTTTCAGTATAATGTGGGAGCTAGCTGCTAAGCCCCATACTAACTAAGCCACCAACTGTATCAAGCGTGCTACGACGCTGCGTAACTGCAATTGTAACTGCGCAGGGCACCATGCGCGGAAAAGGAACAGAAGACAAAGGAACAGTTGGAGAGTGTCGAGACTGCGGTTAAGACATAAAATGAACTGTTGATGCTGCTTGGCTGCGGTCAGGAGCGTACTGTTAATGCAGGTACTGCGGTACCATGAACTGGAACAACTACCTATCTTCAGGACGAGAAGTCCGCATGTATATATTTGTACATAGTCATCAAAAGTAACAAATATGATTCATCTTATGTTCAAATGATTGCATTTCCCACAATAATACAGCTAAATTTTACGGCAATAAACTGTAAAATTTCTAACTTTACAGTAAGAAACTGTAAAATTGCTAGTTTTACAGTTTCATACTGTGCATTTTACAGTTTTAAATTGGAACCTCGGTTGCCAGTACTATACTATAAAAACAACAGTTCAATTTTTGCAATGCAGATACCAGTGCAAGCAACTTTTGACAACTCTATTAGGACATCCAGTGACTGCAGTTTCCCTGTCCATAAATGACGTCAAACCTTTTTCTCACTGCATCACAAAGTGTTACACTTTGCCTTACCCTTCCCCCTCCCTTGTCACATATCACGCTGTTTCTCACAAGCATCTTGTCATAAAAAGTGCGTGATGTCACAAATCCTGTGTCCTATATATTATATTTTAAAAGTACAGTTAGCAATTTTTGCGCAGTGAAATTTAAGATTATTTTTTCGTTTAAATTTTTAGAGTTAGTTTGCTACCAACTGAGAAATAGTCTGCCGACTTTTGCAAGGATATGTGACGCATGTCGAAGAGTCGTTCTGTTTCTGCTACGTATAATTATTGTAAAATATTCAATTTTACAATGCTTTTAAACAAACATAAAATCTCGCTACACTGCAAAAAACGAGCTGTTGTTTTTACAGTATAATACTGGCAGCCGAAATTCCAATTTAAAACTGTAAAATGCACAGTAATAAACTGTAAAACTAGCAATTTTACAGCTTCTGACTGTAAAGTTAGCAATTTCACAGTTTATTGCCGTAAAATTTAGCTGTATTATACTGTAAAAACACCAGCATATTACTGGCAGCAGACTGTAAAACTAGCAATTTTACAGTTTCGTACTGTAAAGTTAGCAATTTTACAGTTTCGTACTGTTAAGTTAGTAATTTCACAGTTTATTGCCGTAAAATTTAGTTGTATTACACTGTAAAAACAACAGCATAATACTGGCAGCAGAGGTTCCAGTTTAAAACTGTAAAATGTACGGTAATAAACTGTAAAATGAGCAGTCTTACAGTTTATTACTGTGAAATTCGCAATTTTACAGTTTAGTACTGTAAAGTTAGCAATTTTACAGTTTATTACTGTAAAATTAGCAACTTTTACAGTTTATTAATATAAAATTAGCTGTATTATATTGTAAAAACCATATTCATTTTTAACAGTATTAAACAAATATAAAAACCAGCTATGTTCCGGAAATTTGCTTTCTATGAAATATTTTTCCTGGTTACGATGAATTTCATTTGCTATGCAGATAAAGTGTAAGGCTCGTTTCTTAGATCAGAATTTTCGCGATAAAACTACGCTCTCAGTTAGAGCAAGGGAGCCCAGAAACTATGAGGCAGCTATAAAATGCGTTTATAATATTCTTTTTCAGTACCTAAAATAAGAAAAACTAATAAGGAAGATAAAGTAATATTCCTTCACAAACCAAAGGTAAAATTTGCTTCATTATAATAAATACTTGATAGAAGTGAAAGTTTTAATTTTTCAAGACATTTTTAGATGAATGAGAGCGAGTTACAATACTGTCTGACCTTCCGTGCATTTACGCATGCGTCAGGTCTTCTCTGATCTTACCTAGGGATGCACCGATTAATCGGCAGTACCGATTAATCGGTCATAATCGGCCACTTTACCGATTATTAATAATCGGCAAAATCGGGCCGATTAATCGACCAAAAAATATTTTTCAAATACTATTCTTTAAAGTATACCAACTATGATGAATACTTATATTAACAGTATTTATTATCCTCACAGCTGATATAAAATTTTTTTAAACTAATTCTCCTACTTTGATATAAATATACACAGACAATGTTGCAACATTTTTCATGTGGCGATAGTTTTCTCCTTAGCATAGTGCTTTTAGATAACCGCTAATTTTCAAAGAATAAAAGTAGTGAATTAAATTGCTACTAATTATTAAAAAATATGAATTAATAGTACTCCTAAATTAGAGTGCTCACTTCAGACCTCCCCCTCCCCTTTGTTTTGAATTTTTATGTCATGTATTATTTTATGTTACATTTTATGTTACATAACAAACAATGTATTAATAACATTATTGAAAGTAATATGAAAATTTTTTCTAAGAAATTACATAAAATATTGAATTATTTTGTGAAAACTATAGAAAAATGGAAAAAAAAATCTCTCAGAAAAATATTACTTAATATTTCTAAACTTGTAATTGTATAAGAGAGAAAAAACAGTGATGGTAAAATTGGTAGTAGAAAAACAATCGTCCTTATCATTAATCGGCTCAACCGATTAATCGGCCGATTATCAACAGCCGATTAATCGGTAATCGGTAATCGGCCAATTTGCTTATCGGTGCATCCCTAATCTTACCCAAACAGGGGTGATAGGTAAGATAACAATAAGGGGAAGAATAATAATAAAAAGGATTTTGAACCGTATCAAACAGCGTGGAACGATGCTAATTTCAAATACATAGTTTAGTTGAATGTGTGAAAAGGATATAGCAAATGCAAGTTTTAAATTGAAAACTTCGGAAAGTTATCACCCTCAACCCATCTACACTTTTCAAGTGGAACTGTTCGCGAGTGCTAAGCACGGTTTTCATGGACAGATATTACATGGTAAGATTCTTCATTTTGACAAAATGATTGAATATAATGAAAATATATACCTATCTTTATGAGTATCATAATCCTTTGTCAGCCATATTATAAACACTATAATAACAGGCGAGCCTGAAAAACAGCAATGAAAGGGAATAAAGTTCAAAATAGACAACATTAAAACAGGTTCCAATAAATTCCTGATCATGACAGAAGTGCTTCCCTGAGCATATTTTATATTTATGCGGACTTAGTGGAACTGTATTTTGTACCATTAAATATTTCAATCCTAAACTTGCAACTTTTTTAAATCAAAATATTTTCATTTCCCTAAATTTTCCAAGAAATAACTTAGTGTGCTTGACGTCAATCCATTCCTGTCTTTAATAATGGTTTTTATGATCAAATATGTTCAACATCGTTAGTTTATTTAATGAAAATATTGGAGAGACGTTTCGAGCAGATTTATCAGTTAAAAAGAATGAGAGGACTAACTCATGAGTAAACAAAAGTGTTCTTTTGACAAAAAATAAAAATAAATCAATAAATAAAATGAAGTAAAATAAAAGATCAACATGTGAATTGAGCATGTTTAACTTACCCCAGACAGCAAGGCTTGCTTTTAAAGCAAAATAGGGAATTTCTGACACATCTGATTTCTTCGCAAATCTGAGTTTGTAGATGATAGCATGCACCAAAAGCCAACCAAGGATGGCAAAGATTGTGTAATGGAGTGCCATTGCTAAAATCATGGACCGCGTGTGCCATATGTCACTGAATATTATTAACGCCAGGCAGCACAGGAAACTGACAGCCAAGCAGAAAAGAACGATGTGGTCAATGGTCATCCGCCAATGTCTGAAAGAAGAGAGAAAGTTTTGAAATGTGGGTCCTAAAAGTCATACGGAGAGGAAAGGAGTCCTTATTTATGAGAAAGGCTAGGCTGTTACAATTTAAAAAAATCGTTAGTGTCCAGCTATCCAAGTAAAACACACGGTTTTTGCTCCAATTAATAAATAAATGCAGTATATTCAGAAAATCCGCGGGATAGGGTGGCACACTAACGCGGGTAATCCAAAAAATTGGTAAAAACTATACTATTGCATGCAATAGCTATAAAAAGTAAACAACACAACACATACATTTAAATTATAGTTAAAAATGTAACATTGAATGTAAAAAATATCTTTACTAGCTAAAGACGAGCAATAGTGCACTTGCATTTTTCTGCATTCACTAAATCATTACAGTTAAAAAGAAAGTGAAAGAGCGGTGGATAATCAGAACCGGGAATAATCCGACCACAGATAATCGGGAGTATACCGTATGTAGTTTTTCTGTATTAATAATTGTAAACTGTTGGAGGTTTAGACAATGTACTTAAACCCCTTAAAATAATTGCATTCAATCTATGAAAACCAATGAGCATCAAGTTTTATAAATGTTTGCATTGCTCTGTGAATTTTTGGTACGATTTTTGTAATCGCTTCTAGAGCAGAAAGGGTATTAAGCAGCGTTCATTCATGAATAAATAACGGTTTAACTCATTGACTGTATTGACTATCTAGCACTGTCTGGCATCATGCATTGTATTTGGAAAGATAACAAGCGTATTCACCCTTTTGCAGTGGTAGCTGAAATAAAATATGCTGATATTTACGGCAAACTAAAGAAATATTACAAGAATGTTCTTTATTTTTGGAGCACAGATGTTTACTTGGTGTTTAGTTATAATATTTTCTGAGTAACCAAAAAAAAAAGTTACTTACTTAGAAAGGATGAATAATACGACTGTAAAGCTTAGAGCTAGAATAGATACACTACATCCGACGTACACAGCAAGTCCCAAAATGTAAATTGAATGGCTATGAGGATTTCGTGACTGCAAAAATTGAATAAATAAAATTAAATAGTACAAAATAAATAACTATGTAAATGAATAAAAAGAGTTTAATATGTTCAATTTAAAATAAATTGCCGAAAAATTTGCGATTAATCAGATCTGTTGTAATTTTACATTGCCATTGAAACTGTAAGATTTCTGTGTTCGGTGATAAAACATGCAAAATAGTTTTCTGAACATTATTATTAAGTCAAATATGTTGATTGCTTAGTTTATGAATGGAAACTGCTCATTTAATCAATAATACCACGGGGAAAACATCTGTCGGAAAAAGGCATAGTAGAACTTTAAAAATCCAAAGGCAGTCCTATGAAGTTTTGATAAACTCAATAGAATTTCAAAGCTCTTTCAGACGAAAAACAGTGATTTCTTTTAAAAATCAGTTTCAGTTAGTGTCTCCGTACAGAAAATTGTTTAATATTCTTTGTATGAAGTCAGTGTATCTTTCAGCAGCTCCTTCAATTTTCTTTGTTTAATCACAATTAAATAATTCCTCACAGAGTACGTTGTGTTTGCTGTCTTGTGCCCGCCATGTGGGCAATCTGTGGTGCACTGCCTTACTTTTCCAATTGAGCCGTAACACAGAGTACGCACAGTACTGGAAATATTTTCCATTTTTTCTCTGGGTCCAGTATATATACTTCATTGTATGTTATGTACATGAATATTCTACGATCACTTCATTTGATTCAATTGCATATTATTTTCTTCAACGGTATTTTTAGTTATTTTTGAAATTCAGATCATTTTGAAAATCCAAAATGCCTATGGTCCCTACAATGTCTAGGGATTTCTGTCATTTTACTGTAGCTGCCACTGATTTCTGGAACCCCAATCAACTGGCCATACAGTTTCATAAAGCAACTGGGGCTAAACTTAGCAAATTATCTCCAGCTACTGGTACAGCTGTACGAGGCTGCAGACGCTACATAAAAAGGCAACAAGGAACATTAGAAGAGTAACAGGGTGGACCGAACGGGAAGCCGGTCATTTATCTTGCTAAATATGCTTAGACACAAGTTCTTTTTTGTTGTGTCATTTAGATCGAAGAGTCCCTCATCTTAAGTACACTTCCTAGCTATGAGGAAATGGTTTTATTCAATAGTTTTAATGGTAGATCGTCGGATTCTCACCAGGATTCTTTACCACGCTGATATCCTGGAGAAAATATGCTTCTTTATTTTTTTATTGTACGTTAGTACTTATGATATTTCACCTCTGTCTTATATTATAACGAAAAGTTGATTTTATGAATAAATTTTCGGTAAAGAAATCATTCAACTTTCAAAATTTGAAGTAACACTCAGAAGGTCCTTTCAGGAACATTAACGTCCACATGCTCAATTAGTAAACATACGCAAAATGGTTGAAAGAAGTTTCAAAACCTAATGACACTGCAATTTCAAATTATTAACGGAATAAGATTAAATGTCGGTTATAATAATGACAATGTTGAATTTTGACATATTGGCTGAAGCTGAGTACTATCACATGATATATTTCATCCCACTTGAATGCGAAGAATATTCAAATTTTCTATAAAAGTTATTTAGCTTGAAACCTTAATATTTCAATAAAAGCATTGGACAAGGATTTTTGCAATCGTTTTCAACATAAGCCTATACTTTTATTTAAATTACTTTGCTATTTTCGTCCGATATAAATTACGCACTCACATTGAATATCAAACATTACAAAAAAAAAAAGTGCTCGTCTTTTTTATAGGAACTTCTTTAATGATGTGGGGGATTATGTTCATATTGTCAATAGGGTTAAAAAAAAAAAAAAAAAAAAAAAAAAAAAAAAAAAAAAAAAAAGTCAAGTTTGATTTTAAAATACAATTTAAACGCTTTTTAACTGATGCTTGCTGACCTCCAGGACTCATAGTGTTGCAACCAGAAGGAGGGTGTTTAGGGATATATCTCCCTCTGAAATTCAAAAATTGTCTTTGTAGAGATAGAAAAGGTCCGAACTCATTTTCTGGGAACGCCACTGGTTTCTTAAACAGTAATACATAATGAAATCACAGTAATAGTTGAAAAAAGCATGTGTTATGCTATACTTGTTTCAACTATTCATGCAATTTTGGATTAACATGAAATAAAATATAATACTTATTTCCCAAGAAACCGGAAAATAATACTTTACCAAAATAACCGAAAATATTGAAAGATGATGGCACTGGCAGTTGTAAAACCCTTTCTTCAAACCTTTGTATTCGCAACCTTCAGAGCTCCAACGTCCTTCCCCATCTCTCCATCGAGGGTCATAATAAGCACAAACGGGATCCTTGATTCTTTTCTTCTCCTATATTTGAAGAAAAACGGTGAATGTTAAAGATTTATAATAAAGCTTGATACTAAAAAAAAATCTATAGAGGCCAGCGGCCAGTAAACCCAAAAAAGTTAGGAGCCATTTTTATCAGTGTTCCAAAACTAGAATCCTACTCCACTTTATACTGCATATAGTAATATTACATTATGTACTTGTATAAATCTTAACTAAATTACTATATATAAAAGAAAAAGTAAAATGTTTCAAACAAAAATTAGAAACCGTTTATGGAAAATAAAATGATTAAATTTAGATGTTTCTTAAAGCAGATGGGCCGATTTTCTCTCCAAGTTAACATTGGCAGCCAGTGACGATGCTGATAGCTATTTTCTGTTCATAATCGGAACGATGCATCGGTATTTTTTGTATTTTTGGTTTAGGAAAAAGAGTAGGTCTCCAGTTTGTCGACCAACATTACATTTTGTTGCCGCCAAAAACAATTTTTTACTCGGGACTGGCGAGTGGCGACTGCTAGTCTTGCCCTTTAACTTATAAACACATTACTTATTTAAGGAACATTAATAAAAGAGTTTCTAAGCTAATGAAGTGAAATAATCTCGATATATTGGTCTTGCACTTCCTTCTTTTTTTTGTGAGACATTACGTATTTGAAATGGTCACTGTGTGTACAGGGGGCTGAAAGCGACGGTCGTACAATGGTTCGTTCGTCGTAGCTTGTTCGAACCATTTTTCTAATATAACTAGGAGCACAACCAGGGAAAGCCACTGGCCTCCACTGAACGCGCCAATCTTGACGTAAACAGGCTGAAGTGTAGCTTAAAAGGATCACCTAAAGTATATCTAAATCGAGTTCTAAAAATAAATAAATAAATAAATAATAATAATAATAATAAGTGTGAAATATCTTTTAAAGTACGTTTTGTGTGCCAAACGAACTCATCAATCTGATTAAGATATCACAGCATGCACACGCAAATACTGTATTAAATTATGGGGTAAAACGTGTCAATATTAAAAAAATATGATCAAAGATGCACTACCATGTTTTTGAAGAAGAGTTGAACGGGATTGGTGAGATTCCATGCTGGGCCTCCTGTAAGAGAAACATACATGAACGGCGTTGACAGCACTTTATAGTTCCTTTTCGATAAAATATTCTCCGGGTGGGGGAACAGGTGCCAGTCTCGGAAGAACACCATGCTGATTTGGCAGACTTTTGAATTTTCTATCTCTCTGCTTTCCACCAAATCTGAAGGAAGCAAGAAATAAGCAATGCCCTTACGATTGGCAGATTCTTCTTCACCTTGAAATAGGAATTCAATGGAACTGTTTGACAGTTTTGCATTCTTGTTTGGTGGTAACACTGCAACGCCAATTATGTGGTCCTTTCCATCTGCGGTTTTTGTGTCCTTAGCCTCTGCTAGTATATTTTCATTAGAGACGAAAAAGTCGTTGTCTTCTTTCGTGGCAGCTTTCATGATGTTGTCTATGATTTCAATGATTCTGGAAGAGACAGTAAATAATACTGAGATTTTATTACATTATGAAACTACAGGGGGATACATTTTCTATCTTTATGTATTCGCACTCACAGAAAGATTCCTCAGCATGACGAAGAGCCCAATCAGCCAACTCGATAAATCTATCTAAAAGCACTTTCAAAGTGAGAACGCAGCTTCCTCGACTGCAGAACTGCAGAACTAAGGATTTTTCAAGGTGTGAAAAAAATTCCTTGACATTGGTTTAAATTCGTGAAAATACTCTTTAAGATTTTATAGAAAAGGACAATTCATTTGGAAATATACGAAAACAGCAAAGTCATAACATCCATAAAGTAGGGATGCACCGATAAACAAATTGGCCGATTATCGATTACCGATTAATCGGCTATTGATAATCGGCCAATTAATCGGCAGAGCCGATTAATGATAAGGATGATTGTTTTTAATACTATCAATTTCTCCATCAGTTTTTTCTCTCTTATAGAATTCCGAGTTTGGAGATAGTAAGTAATTTATTTCTGAGAGAAGGTTTTTTTCCAATTTCCTAGTTTTCACAAAATGATTTATCTATTTTATCAAATTTCTTTGAACCAATTTTCACACTATTGCCAATCCTATTACATTAACACATTGTTAATTATTTTAATTGGACATAAAAAAAAAAACGGGTTGTGGGGGATTCTGTGGTAAGCACTCCAATTTAGGAGTACTTTTAATTAAATTTTTTTTAATAATTGGTAGAAACTTAATTTTATTCTTTCATTCTTTGAAATCTAGACGTTTTCTAAAAGCACTGTACTAAGGAGGTAACCATCTTCACTTGAAAAATGTTGTAACATTGTCTATGATATTTACTCAAGTAGGAGAATTAATTTATTAAACAGTTTATACCAACTGTGAGGATTATTATGGCTATTTATAAAATTATTTCTCATAGTTTCTTAGGTAAGGTATACTTTGAAGAATAGTATATAAAAAAATATTTTTTCGGTCGATTAATCAGTCCGATATTGCCGATTATTAATAATCGGCAAAGTGGCCGATTATGGCCGATTAATCGGTGCATCCCTACCATTAAGTATTCAATTTTCTAAGGATGAAATAAAAGGTATGGAGAGAAAAAAAATTGTACTATTTTGATATTTAACCCTTAGCATGATTGATGTTCTGTGTTGAAAACAATAG
The DNA here is from genome assembly GCA_038373865.1 of Uloborus plumipes. NCBI lineage: Eukaryota > Metazoa > Arthropoda > Arachnida > Araneae > Uloboridae > Uloborus > Uloborus plumipes. The sequence goes on from JAXGGA010010770.1 coordinate 13,875, forward strand.
AAAAAAAATCGTACCACAATTCTAAATATTAAGCTAAACTTCGAATCATGAAAACACGCTTGATTCAATATTTGAAGCTTTGTTTGGATTTTTATAAATTGAATACGCTTTCAGAGATGATAAGAGCCTAGATGTAATGACTTTACCTTTATCTCCCCTCCCCCCGCTATTACACATTAAGTCCATTTTTCACTTTTAATTTCAACAGCTTTTAATATAGTTTATGAGTTTAGAAATCATTTGGCTCTACGCAAAATCTTAAATTCTACATAAATGCTTACCTGATTGGTGACTTTGAAAACTTTACATGAAATAACTTGCGCAAAAGAAAAATTTTTTTAAATGTTTTTGTGAATAGGAAAGTATTCATTGTATCTATGATAAAATTTTTCACTTTTTAATCTATAAAAAAAATGAAATTCGGAATACAATCCCTAAGAATCTTCCTGAGGATTTGAATACACATTTTACTTTTTTTTTTCTTTTTGTTACAAAGACTTTAAAAATTATTTTGTGTAGAATTAATAATTTGACTAACTTTCTGGGAGACTTAACACTGAAGATGATTGATTGATTGACTATATATTGCGGTTCAATACAAATTCTGAAAATTTAGAAAACTTCCTTTTTCAAGCAAAGGAAAGCCATAAGAACTTTTATATTTAATATATTTATAGTTTATATTTTAATCTTCAATCTTTAATTTCAATGCCTTTCTTCTTTGAGAGGGAGGGATTACGGAAAAGCCAATAACTTTCATAAAAATTGGGCGAAAAATGACTTTGAAATACCTGTTTGTGAGGTGAATTCTTTTCTTTGCTGACACGAGCTCGCTTACGTTGGTTTGCATCAGGCTATTCATGATAGAGAAAATTCCATCAAAATCCTGTGAAATGAAAGTTTAAGGGAAATTCAAAAAATATCAGCGTGGCTGTTTTAAAATATATTTTTTCCAATAAAATAAATACATTTTTTTTCAACTCGACTCTAATTTATGTTCTTTATTAAGATTTTATTTTCAAACAAAATACTCTCACTCAAGTTTTATTATCATTACAATTATTCAGGGTGGGTCAAACTTTAGTCTGTAAACACTTTCAACTTCAGCAATCAGCTTTAACAGTGTTATTGAAGCTATCAGTAAAAAAGGGTAGAAAATCTTCAAAGTATCTATAATGCCGAGAAAATATATGTTTTGAAATTTAGTTTTATTTTCAGTAAAAGAAAAAAATCACAAAGCAGTGTTAACTCAGGGACGTCAATTCAAGTTTTTCTAGGGGGGGGGGGAAGGGTAAAAACACAATACAATTCCACCACAAAACAACAAAAACCACGCCCATTTATATGTAAATACATTGATTTCTCTAAGTCAGGGGGGGGGGCAATTGACTCTCCCTGCCCCCCTAAATGACGGGCCTGTGTTAGCCAAATTTTCGAGAAAACTAAGTCATATAAGGAAAGGAATCTACCAAAGATTAAATATGCAGATATATTATATTCCTTAGAAAAAGAGGCAAAAGCAGATTGTTATTATTATGTTTAGCTTTTTTTTTTTGTGGAGATAGTGAGACTTTGTTTTCAACATAACTCAAACAAAGCTGAAAAATAAATGAGAGTGAGAGAAGTTTCATTGTGTGAAAATTATCAATGTTTGCATTATTCAAAAGTTTTCTGCGTTTTCATGTTTGGAAACCTGACAATTGTATCATTCAAAATGAGTTCGAGTGTCACTGAGAAAATGCATGTCAAAGTTAGTCATCACTGATCTATTTTGAATACATTTTCTTAAATTACTTAATTTTTCTGTAGAAATCATTTGAAACATTAGACGGCTACATCTTTTACTGTAATGAATTTCAAAGATGAGTTAGGGGAAAAAGATAACAAATTGAAGAGATCAATAAATAAACATATCCAGAGAAACCTTAAAAGAAAAGGAGAAATTTCTGTCGGTTTAGAAATATAATTATTGTTCTCTTCGCTGAACGTCAAAGCAAAAATTTATTTTTGAAGATACTTCGAAACGAGTCGATAACTGACTGAAAATAACTACTAAAACAGTGAGAGACAGGTGAGCGACTCAGAAAAATTCAAATCGAACATTCTGTACCCCAGAACCAGACTAACGTAAATCCAAATTCGTATCTTTTCACGATACAGTGGAAACGATTGTCGTCTGGATGCAGAGGATGGGACTCGCGCGCTTTTAATGCTGCTAAATAATTGTGAACTAATTTCTTTTGTAAAATAAGGTTCTGATGGGTCGATGCGGGGTAATATTTATTCAAGTGAAAATCGCCGATTTTGGATTTAACGTCAGTCTGGCTCTGAGATACAGCATTAATGGCTTTATTGTACTAGCGGTGCAACGGTAATATAAAGACAAAACGATGATTGTGCTTTGAAAAAAGAAAAAAGACTAAACTGAAAAGTTAAAGCAGGTTTATTTTAAACTTTTTAAAAATTTATTTCATGTTATTTTTTCTTCTAAACTCTTTTGTTAGCAAAAATAATAGAAGTTACCTTTTTTTCGTTATTTAGAAATGTACTTACATTCTCATCCAAATTTTCAGCTTCAGAAATTTTTTTCAGGATCTTGATGGTGATATGAATATCTGTTACTGTTAACTCTTTGGGCAAGGAAGTGAATTTTTTCAGTGTTTCAATGTACTCAAGTTTTGTATGACTTTCAAAAGCCTGGAAAAGTTGAGAACGTTAATGTAAAAAAGAAACATACAGGGTGTCCACTCCAATCGTGGACCAATAGCTAATTTCTAAACCGTTAGAGATAAGCATATAGTTTATCTAGGAAAAAATCTCCAAATTCTGAAAGGAATTTTGGGTCTATTCAATGTTTTTCAAAAAATCAAATTTTGAAAGAGTTACGAAATTTAAATTTTTATACAGCCCCCCAGTCCTATCAATCATATTTAGTAAAACATTCTTGACACTGTAACGTTAAGTCTGTAAGTTAATCAAGATTTTGAAGGATTTCGCATACGGTCCCTGAAGCGATCTCTCGATGACGTCATGAAACAATGTAAAATCTTGATTTTTCAAAACGTCATAACTCGGTCAATTTTTATGGAAGAAGAGTGATTTTTTTTTAGTTTTAAACGTTAAAGTGTCAAGAATGTTTTACTAAATATGATTGATAGGACTGGGGGGCTGTATAAAAATTTAAATTTCGTAACTCTTTCAAAATTTGATTTTTTGAAAAACAGTGAATAGACCCAAAATTCCTTTCATAATTTGGAGATTTTTTCCTAAATAAACTATATGCTTATCTCAAACGGTTTAGAAATTAGCTATTGGTCCACTATTGGAGTGAACACCCTGTATAATGATCACATGAAGAAGGTATTATTATGAGGATTTCACAATAATTTTTAACATTATAATCAAAGGTAAAAGTGTGGTATTGAAAAATCGTAATTAATCAGTAAACATAAGGGAATACTAATTACATCGTGTATAACTAATAGTACTCTGCGACGAAGAATTTTTCTATGTAGCCGTAAGTGTGATATTAGAGATTTAGAGGCTAAGGGGCTGTTTCAGAAAGGATTTACTTTTTACAGCTCGGTTAATATAGGGCAGTAGCAGCTGACGTCATCCTGGGAGACAAACAAACACCACGTGCTGATGACAACTAAACATACTCGAAACGTCGTCTGCTTTTCTTTCCGAGGATTTGCTCTGCACTTTTTTCTTGTACATTTGACTGTTATTTTGGCCCGTTCTTTTTTCAGTTTTGGCTTGTTTTGTTTGTTCTTCATACTGATGCTTCATTTTCAACGCATCATCATTTAAAAAGGTATTATTTTTTGAACTTTCCGTGTTTTTAACCACTGAGTAGAATAACAACAAACTGTCTGCTAATATGCTTGTTTTGATAGGATTTGATTGTTCTTAATGCATTAAATGTTCATAAACTGTGCAGTTATCGATCCTTCTTTTGCTTTTTTTGTATTTGTACGGCAAGTTAAAAACGCATCAGTTTAAAATTTATTTTTACTTAATAAATACGGATCCAATTTGTTAATAATTCTGATTTTACCAATGTATCTTCACAAGACTAAAAACACATTTTACAATTAAAAAAGGCTAGAAAAACAACTGCGCACTCGCAATACCATGCTATACATACGGTAAACATGGAGTTGCTTGTCCACCAGGAACGGTTGCCAGGCTCCGTTGCTATGCAAAAAGCACGTGGCTGCTACTGCCATATTAAACGTATTGTTTATGAAGACTTGCAAAATAATTCCCATACATCACAATAGTATACCTTATAAACAAGTGTGTTTTCATGAATGTCTGATCAATATCGAATGCAATAAAAATCACAGTCCTAACTTCGAACGCGAAAAAAAGTTTTTGAGAAGTGATTATGAGGAGGCGTATTTAGTAAACAATCGGGGAAATTTAAAGCTCGTATAGTACAGATCAGAAGTTTTCTACCTTGTCCGTACTGAGGACCACTGGAACCTCCCGAATCTTAAGAATGCCAAATGCAATAGAAATATTATTTCCACAACAATTAAGCTAAATGAAATAAGATCAAACCAAAAGTTTTCGTTAATCAATTAATTATAAAAATTAAAACCGATGTAGATTAATTTTCACTAGCTGTTTGGAAACTTGTTCAAAACATGCTACTGCTCGTTCAAAAACTGATCATTTTATTTCCCCAGTACTTCCTGCAGCAGAGTCAACAAAGTCACCAAAACTAACCCCATAACTTTCGAGTTTCTCGACAGTTCTCTAATGGCCGTGAACTTCCTTGACGATACCTCCGCAGTTCCGAATTCGCTCAGATCTTTTTCCACCAAAAAGGGGGAGCAAGAAAACAGCCAGGAAGCAAAGAAAAATCTACCTTATTACAATCACTCTCCAGACCAAAGAATGTCAGAAAAAATGCTTCCAAAGAAATATTTTCTCTCTCTTAATTGTTTTTTCATAGGCACTAACTTCTTTGACACTTTCTCTGTAGCTCCTTATTCGCTCCATATATTCTCGACTTCAGAGGACCATCAAGATAACAACTGAGAAATGAAGGCGGAAGCTGTTTTCTTATCATATTCCTGAAAGTCTTGTCCAACAAGTTCGTTAAGAGAGGGAGAGGGTGGAGTATATGGAAAGAAAACCTTGCTATAACTGTTAAGTTATCAGTTTTCTTTCTTAATAGTTACTTTTAGGGGTTCCTCATCTTACCCACCTACTTTCTTCATCTTAACTGAAAGGTGATGACAAAGCGTTAGATAAAACAGAACATAGATCTTGTTAGAGTAATAACTTGAAATTTTCTCGTATTGCAAAATGCTTGTCCTATTTTTTTGACATGCACCATCAAGACTATGTAATAACAAAAACAAAGTTCTTGCTGAAAACAAAGAAGACTTACATCATACAAACTGTAAAGATCAGATGTCAGTTCGCTCGCCGGCTTGTCGCATGTACCAGAAGACATCCCCCATTTTGCTCCTGTATAAAAATCTCCTGTACAAGTTCTAGTCACAGCAAGTCCATCTAAAAATCAAAATGCAAATTCGTGATTTATTATGCAATACCACAAGGTTACTCTTTAATTCATTTAAAAGCAGCAATTCTGTAAAGGCAAAAGTTACAAGTGAAAATTGTTGTTGCCAAATGACACGGTGTGGTAGTATAACTGTTCTCCATCTTGCTCTACTTTTTTGCGTTACTCATTCTGTGTGTGGTAGGATGACTATTTGAAAATTACGCCTAAAACATAATCGATACATTGCACATTGCACAGTATTAGCATTGTTGCCTTGCACACTGGACATTAATTCAGGAACCCCTAGTTTCATCGACATATTTCCAATTCTAGCATAATAATATATACATACATGTCAGTATTGCATGGCCCAACTCTCTCAAAAGAAAATGTTGGATTATTATAGCTTCTACTTCCCTTCAGTATAAAACTCCTACTGAGCTAGTACATTAATCCATCACAATATTTAAAAGATATAACCAGACAGACGATTTGAAATAATCAGTAACGATTATTTCAAATCGTCAAAATAATGTTTATGATCAAAATAATGATCAAAATAATGTTTATGCTTGCTGAAGCAATCTACTGAGACTTTCTTGATGCGCCTTGACGTGAATATTGTCTTTGAAACTTCGCACCAACAAAATAGTTTCCAACAGTTCAATTGTAAATATTTATTTGTAGAAAGAATTAAGGTCTAAAATTTTATTCAAAGTGCTTTTTTCTGTGAGTAAAATGAGACAAAAGGAATAAAATTACAAAACGCTGTTTCCAGGCTGTCAAAGCAAGCCCCGTTATTCATCAGTACATAAATGATAGTCTCACAAAAACGAGAAAGTATTATCCAATATTTCACCGGTTTTTTTACTCAGATATTGCAACCACTGAAGCAAAACACTCTCGTTTAAAACACTATACCCTACTACGCTTTTCCTTGGACGATCTCATTTATCTTTGGATTGAAATAGGGGAAACTCTTTGACTGGTACAAAGCCAATAAAAGTTACCGGCAAATAAAACTGACTGTCCTACACATATTTTAAGAAATGGAATCGTTTAAACTACATTTCATCGAATGCCAACTCATGTGAACCAGGCTATATTTAAAATTCGCTCGTTATACAAGTATTTCTGTCCTCATATGCCATTTTTTTTTTCAACGTTTTCAGTTGATACTATTTTTTGTAACATTATCATAAACATACATCTAGCACATTATCATGCATGCTAAGTTTGCATCAATGTTGATTTAATTGATACATACTTTTTGATGAACAAGCTTCTTCTGGAATGACAATCTCCCCAATTCTTGCTTCCGGCCATTCAATAGCTCTTGGTCCATCAGTCCCATTAATGAATTGAGTTTCATTATAACAAGCCACTGATAAAGACAAAACTCAGTCAAGTTGTAGATCAAAATGTTTTAGGCTTAGGTAGTTGTTAAAAAAAACTGAGTACAAAAGATACCACAGAAAATAATATTTTAAAATGTAAACAGCATCACCAATCATATTTAAGGACAGATAACATTCATTCAGTATTCTATTTTTAACCCCCAAAGCGAAAAAAGGGTTATAAATTTGACTTGTGTATTTGTGTGGCTGTCTGTGGCATCGTAGTCCCAAAACGGAAGAACCGTCTTTGATATCACTCATTTATATTTGTTTTGAAGGGGACTTGATCGAGAGTGTTTACCAGTGATATTAGTGTAAAATATTTCACAGTATTGAAAACTTACACGTTTAACATATCAAGCGTGAATCGAAAAAGCGAGTTTTTCTGCATATGATGGATTGTTTGCAAATTTCAAGTTTTATAGAACTGGAATTAATACATTGTTCACAATTTCATTGTTGTCCGACAAGAAACGGAAATCATTAAGCTACTATTAAACATCGATTTAAAATTTTTATCGCTTGCCATTTTCTACTTGTTATCATATAAAATACTCGTAACTGACTTTAGTTTTGCTTAAACCAAGGCTTGTGAAAAGATTTTCCATTTTTCCTCTTGAATCAGCTTTTGCCACTAAGGAAACTCAATAACTGTTATTATCTTTCTTTTCCTGCGTTTCTCCATTGTTATCTAGAAAAACTTACTGAAATTTCACTTGTGTTCTGATCAATGATAATTATCTTAAAATGAGGTAGGCCCTAAGGGTCGTTTTTTTTATTTTCAAAGTTTCAATTTAATCTTAGTTCTTGCATTGGAATTCATGGGTAAAAATACAGCTAAAATGAATAGTAAATAGGCAACTAAAAACGTTTAATGGACAAGGCAGATTCTCTCCATTAATTTTTTCTGGATTCAAAAAATAATGTGATAGCAAAAGTCTGTGATGAAAAATATGGCCGTTATGGTTTATGTATTCAATTACAAAAGTTATATTCACATTTAAAAAAGAAACTGTCTTACAGGTGCTTTTCAACTTAATATCTTCAATCGAAATGCCTCTGAATTCAGTCCATTGTACAATATCTCTATAGAGATTTGGGTTTACGTCAGTTTCGCCTCTCAGGTATTCCCAAATGTATTCCAAGTGGTCTCGGTCTGTCAATATTTCATAGTCGGTTGGTACACGAGGCATTATAATCTCCCGATAGTACAAGTAGAACTTAACGCTGAGTCCATCCCTGAAAGAGCACAAAGGGTATATAATGAATAAAATATAAAACCTTATACACTGGCGGAAAAAAAATCCCAACACCAAGAAAAAATTACTGTAAAGTAATGAAATTTGGGTAATGCAATTGTCTAGTTAACATGTTTAATTGATTAAATGTACAAGATCACTGGCTAGTTTAAGCTCAAGAAAATGCTGTGCAAATGCGAAATTATGTTAATTTAATAGAGGGGGTAACCTCCAGAATTTTGAAGGCAAGCCTGCAAGCGTGCATGCATTATGTCATACAGGTGCCGAATGTCACTTTGTGGTATGGAGTGCCATGCTTGTTGCACTTGTTGTGTCAATACTAGGACCGTCATTGCTGACTGTGGATGATGCTCGAGGTGCCGTCCAATGATATCCCATACGTTATCAACTGGAGACAGACCTGATGATTTTGCAGGTCATGGTAACATGTCAGCATTCTGTAGAGCACATTGCGTTACAGCAGAGATGTGAGGGCGAGCGTTATCCTGTTGAAAAACTCCCCCTTGGATGCTACTCATGAAGGGCTGTACTACTGGTTAAATTACCAGACTGACGACAAACTTTCAGTCAGTGAGTTTGGGATAACCACAAGAGTGCCCCTGCTGTCTTAGGAAATTTGCTCCAGAGACTATAACTTCAGGTGTCGGTCCCTAGTGTCTAGGCCGTAGACCACTTGGATGCAGGTGGTCCCCTGGCCTACTTCTGACCAATATACAGCCACCACGGTAACTAAGGCAGAATCTGTTTTCATCAAAAATTACAACAGATCTCCACTCCGACCTCCAGTGAGCTCTGTCTTGGCACCACTGCCGTCGGAAACGGCAATGGTTTGCAGTCAATGGAATACCGGCTGCAGGCTGCCTGGCTCGAAGCTGTCCTTGAAGTAAACAGTTTCTTACCGTTCCTAGGGTCACGACGGTACCAACTGCAGCTCGAATGTCAGCCGCAGATGCAGTACGATGCGCCACAGACGTACGCAAGATTCGGCGATCTTCCTTCTCAGTCGTGCCACGTGGCAGCTCGGAACTTGATCTTCTTGAGGTAGTGCCATCCCTTGACCACAACTTCCAAAAATCATGCATGATGGAAACATTCCCCCTCAAGTCTTTCTGCAATATCGCGAAATGAAAATCCACCTTCTCGTAGCCAAATTGTACGACTTCGTTTAAACTCGATGAGCTGTTGATAATGGCTTCTTCGTCTTCTTAAAAGCATTCCTGGCTAACATGAATGCAATTCGTCGAATTTCGCGGGAAAATAATACTCGCGAGCTTTACAACACGCTTTTAAAACAAGATTTATTTGCATGTTCTGAGTGACGCCAGCTGCGCCACACTTATGCGCGGAGCGGGAAATTTCAACCGATGTCATCTTTCAGTTGTATAAACACGCCTACCAAATTTCGTTTATCTAACACAAGTCTTTCTTGGTGTTGGGATTTTTTTTCCGTCAGTGTGTTAGAACCACGGCCGTACCCAGACCAAAGTTTCGGGGAGGTTTTTGCCAAACCTATTTCTCGTGAAATCTGTAAACTCAATAAAATGTGATTACATGTTCTAAATTTTGTTGATTTTCTTTAAAAGGGTATTAACATTAAAAATGTTAAAAAAAAAAAAAAAATGACTCATCTTTTCAATGAGAAAAAAAAATCTGGATAGACGAGTTTACTCATATAAGCGCATTCGAAAGAGCACTTTTGAAATTTCTATCTTAATGACACTTATAAGATGTGTTACATATAGAGTTTGATACTTATAAATTTGAAGAATTTTGGTGCTTTATTTTTTAGTGGTATTAAAAGTTCGAAGGGAAAGGTGTATTGTTAATAAATTACGTTTGCAATAACTACAATTCCATATAAATGCCGCAGAAAAAATACTTAATTTGAACAATTAATCAATAATGATAATTTCATTTTTCAAATGAAGTCTCAAAGTAAATAAGAAAATTGCAACAATAATTTTTTCTGTGAGAAACTATGGAAAGCATTTTTGTAAGAGTTTTGAAAAAATTCGGAGGATGTTTGAGCCTTAAAAACACACCCCTTAAATACGGCCCTGATTAGAACCAAACGTTAATATTGGCATAGTATAAAGTTGTTGTGTATGTCTGTTTCAGGGCCGGATTAAAGATTTGGAGGCCCATAGGCATTTGAAATGAGGGGCCCCTTCACACCATATGGATTTAATAAATGAGATTTTAAATAACTGATATATATTGTGGAAATACATTTTTATCATTTAAAATTGTTAATATGGAATACATAACCAATCATAATGATTGATTATGCTACATGTATAAATAGTGTTAATGGTGAGCAAGGATTAATTTGCATAGGGAGTAAATCTCTTGCACTTACAAATTTAATATTATAAGCGATATTCATGCTATTCACGGGATAAAATAAGTTGTGGATACTTTTGGGCTCTTGCACCTCTTTTGGTAGAAATTATGCCCTGATGATGAGAAAGAAGTTGGATGGAAGTATGAACGTTTACTTAAGTTCTATTCGCGTATTGCATCGAAAAATGTTCTTAACATTTAGCTCAGTGCCATCTAAAGTTAAAAAAGGATATCTTCAGGATTTCTCGAGGCCCCTTTAAAACCCCGGGGCCAATAGGAAACTGCTTACGTTGCCTATTTAGTAATCCGGCCTTGGTCTGTTTCTTCATTTAGAGTAGTACCTCCTTTAAGAGACACTTTTTCTGGTCCCAGTCTCTTTTAATAGGGATTTGCAAGTATTTACTTCTGACAAAGAAACACTAAGTGACAATCACAGAGAAAAATTGCAAAAATTCATGTAGAAATGCATACGATATATTAAATGTATTAAAATTCAAGCCTATTTTCTAACAATAAACTGTTAAAAGTTTATCTTGATATTAACATGATATGAAACAAATATGTATTTTAAAATTCTTACTGAGATTTACAATACATAGTAACTTTTCCTCTCAATAACTTTTCACATACATTCAGATCCGATGAATAGTTCACTGCTCATGAAAAACTTTATGTAGGAAACTTGAAAGGCGATCATACTGTTATAGGCATACATAATGCAAATCCATGTAACAAATTACTTCAAAACAGTTTCTATAAGTTGCAAAACTTTGATTCTACTAGATTTTTGATTAAATTTTAATTTTAAAAATTGTATTTTTATCAATTTGAATAATTCTAAATTTTATTTAGGATGTATGAATCATTTTCAATATTTAATCTTAAACTAGCAGCTTGGCCTAGCGTTGCACGAGCTGAACAAAAAATTAGCAAAACTTGAATATTTTATAAGACTGGGCTTCTTACTAATTTTTTTCTAAAGGTTCTTTTACTTTTGCGTTTCCTGTGTTATTTTTTACCCCGTGGTAAGGCGTCGGACTTACTATCGAAGGGTCCCGGGTTCGATCTTAGCCGGTCAAAGATCCACCGTGCTCACTAATGGTAGCAGGGGCACTTTAAATATGGTATATGGTCACAAAATCCTCCGAATTTTCTTTCTAAATCAATATCTCTGGTCGAACAGACCCTGGATGCTGAACCAGCAATTGATCTGCTTCCGGTTTGAATTAAAAAAAAAAAAAAAAAGAAAGAAAGAAAACAGAGAACTATTCAGGGTCCTTTCCAACCGGTTAAACCACGTGTTGTGATAATTACAGGGGAGCCTGGAGTGTAAGCCTGTTGGTATTCATGCAAATTTCATCCGGAAACACCAAAAACTTCCCACGTATATGTAATTTTCTTGACTTACTCATATCGCAATGAAAGATGAAGATTAGTTCTTTATCTTCCATCATCAATTTCTCTAAAGGCAAACAGTCATCCAAAGTGCGTTTCGGAGTCAAATTGAAACGAAGCAACATTTGCTGTTTTTTTTTTTTTTTTCAATTAGGGTCTGCACTTTGATTTAAAGACGATATCTGCCATAACAAGTTTTCTTATACGATGTGATACCGTCATTACTAATAAAAATAAATAACTCAAAGCAACTTACTCAGTTTCTTTGATGTGTGTCACAAATGTGCTAGGTGGTGTTAGAAATCCGAAAAGCACGTCTGACATTTCTCTCTCGTAAATTTCTTTCTTTATTTGAATCTTTTCTATTGTGCTCAGGGATGTGTCGTCTCCAAGCGAATCTTGCTTTGATAGAAGAGTACCCACGTAAGTGTAGACATCTGCGAATCAGTTTTTTGCAAGATAAAACAGAATGTACAAAATATCAAACCAAACATGTGTGTTAGAATGAAGTAGGGGAATGTGGGGTAAAGTGAAATGGTAAAATATTTTTATGGTTTGCAGCGCCATCTATCTAGCAATGTTTTAAATAAGCTCCTAGACATATAGTTGATTCCTTGTTTCAAAATTTAATACCTTTATTGTAATATTCAGGCGCGGATCCAGAGGGGGGGTCATGGGGGTCATGACCCCCCCCCCCTTAACCGACAAAATATAGCAAAAAATTGCATTTTTGGTACTTAAATTACGAAAAAATTGTCAAAACCCCCCATTTTTGCCCAAAAATTGCAGTTTGACCCCCCCCCCTTTCCGAAAATGACCCCCTCCTTAGCCAGAAGCTGGATCCGCCCTTGGTAATATTCATGGTTTTTCAAAAATATTTCCTGTTATTTTTAAATGACAAATTTTTTGTAATTGTCATTTTAACTATCAATTGAGATCGGCTGATGTCCAGTGCAGTCCTTATTTAGTTTACATTAGGCATGTTTTGATTTTAAATGTTCAATGTAATTTTTCAAGTGCATACTTTCTAAAGTGTATGGAGCAGAGTGAAATAGTTCATTTCGTTTGCTAATGCATTCATTTATAAATTCACGTACCTATTTCTTCATTTATTAATTTATTCATAATATTTTGCTTATTAATTCAATTATTTATTCATTCATTCACTTATTCCGTTATTCATTCTCAATTTTATTAACTCATTTCTTTTTCTCATATATTTATTAATTCATTTATTTTTTAATTTATTTATTCATTTGTTTCATGAATAATTAATCTATTCATTTATTGACGCATTCATTTGATAAAAACCAATAAACTCAATAAACAGAAAATGTTTATCACAAAAATATTGCATTTTTTACTTTGCTCCATGGTTTTTTGAGGAGAAAAATTTCCGCCTTTTTTGAAGGTGCAAAATAACTGCAAAAAATGAAAAATAACGTTTCAATGATAGTTGTACTGCAAAATACATTAATCCTCCTTTATGTTAACTGATTTTCAGAATAAATTTCTAATTTGTTTCTTTTTAAAGGTGTGTTATCTTAACTTTTTCTTTTTGCCCCTCAAGTTTTAGATATTTCATAGCTTTTATTACTATGATTTTCCTCGTACATCAAGTTTTATGAATGAGCATAATGAGGGGCTTACTAGTAAAATCAGTGGTATTAGGCCACGAAAACGCCGCCTTCTTGACCCGCACGTGACGCTCTACTCGTCATTAAGAAGTAGTAAATTTAAAAGGTAATGAACAAATTTTTTTTATCGAAGAAGTCCCACACCGGTTTGTGATTTCTTAGCCAACGAAATTTCGATCATTACCCTCAAAATCACAATGACAATGAAATATATGAGCGTCACGTGCGGGGAAAGATGGCGACTTTTCGTGGAATGGCCCAATATCTCCATCGAGAGTTTTCGACTGCAAATTATCTCAAATATGCGTTTTACAATAATTTCTGAAAACAGAATTATTCTTCCTTATGTAAAAATAAAACTATTGATTAGTATAGAAGTACTATGAAGTAATTATCTCTTCCGTTTGAAGCCTACCATGTATATTTTGTCACATCTCTTTCGAAACTAAGTACACATTAATGGTATTTAAATGTTCATTAATACGAATAAAGTTATTATTAATTTAAGAAAAATAAATGACAAAAAATATAACTGGGGGAAAATACTAAACCGGAGAAGTAAATAAAATATTATTTCCATAGCTTAAACACTTGACCAAAATACTTAACCTAGTTCATTACGTACCTCCTATTTTAAAAAGGTAACTATTCCCTGTTTTGTAGACCGGTGAGTCTGTCGTGCACCAGTAATATCCTTGCAATTTCAGTGGATGTTCGTAGTCCGTACTGTTCTTGTCCAGTAAGGTTCGAACAGACAGCACATGGTCAGATAGTGACACTCCCCCAGTCTTTACCAAAGCATAATCCTTGAACCACCGTACTTCTTTGTAACCCACGTGCTTTACATGACATGTCAGGACGGGTAGGTAAATGGTGAAATTCAAGGAATAGTCAACAAGCTGAGATGACACCACAACTTCCGTGGATGTTGCTGGAAAACGAAATCAGGATTTTTCAGAAATAAAAAAGAGCTTTCTCGTGAAAATTCCTCGAGATTGGAACTATTGAAAAATTAAAATAAAGTATGCATTATATCTCATCAAAATTTGTTGATGTTGTTACAGAAGTTTGGGAAGACCTCATCTGGAATTAATTTATTGAAAAGTGTACAAAGAATGGCTAAAAGGTTACTAAATGGATTTCTAATTTAGACTATGATTCCAGACTTAGAATACTCAATGTGTATAGTCTGCAGCAAAGGATAATCGGGGGGACATGATTCAGTTATTTAAATTTATCAAAATGAATGATGTTACGGGTTAGATTTTTGCACGGAAAGCAGGACAAGGGTTCCTTTTTTTAAGCTGTTTGAATCTCAGGCTCATCTGGAAGTTGGAAAAAATTACTATTTTAGCAGGGTAGTGAGAACTTAGAACATTTTACAGGAAGAGGCGGTAAGGAGCAATGGAGTAGATAGCTTTCAGAGGGTTATTAAACTTCATTGGGGGTCTATAATTTGACTAGGACCAGCTAAGTTGGGCGCAGAGCCTGTTGCTGCTCATTTGTATTTGTATTTGAATAGCCTGCATGCCTTTATGTGATGTTCTGTAATATTTATTTTGATAAGGTCAAAAAGAGTAGGACCTAAGTTTAGGGGCACTCCAAAATTACAGCTATATAAAAGTATGACAATATACTGGTGGCATATGCAATGAAAAAAAACGTGTGCAGTTATAACTCTACAACAGTTTCTCTGATTGTAAAATGTGTCTGACACTGAGGCTCCACTGACACTGACATATATTTTTTTTTTTTTTTTTGAAATCGACCTTTTTTTCGAATACAACTAGACACAAGATATTGCTAATTCCTGAAAAATATTTAAATCTAATATAATATATTCAGTCTGTATAAGTATTTAATCGTTTCAATATATCTCAGTTTAGTCTATACTAAAATATAAAATAAAGTAATAATACTTGCCATATTTTGTAACAAATGCTAAGAAGATGCTAAATGTTATAACATTTCTTGCAGAGAAAATTCCTTGTTTGAGTTTGCACATTTATACAAATTAGACCAAAATTGTTCTTTTTTTATTCCTGAAACAAAATATTTTTTCACAATTATGTTTTCCAAAAATATTTCATATCACAAAATAAACATAAAGAATGTACATTTTAAAGGATTTTTCATAAGTTCATTTTTTACAGCTCACGGAGAGAAGATACTAAGTGTGGTGACTTTATTGAAGAGAAATTTCGTCGTTTGAATTCACGTATTTATACAGACTACTCAAAAATCGGGACTTATTTCTGATACAAAACATTTGACTACGTTTATTTTTGTAAGGAAATTTATTATCAAAATATACACTTCTGAAAACTAAAATTTTTCACGATTTTTTTATAAGTCAATTTTGTACCATGAAACGTAACATCGTGTTTATTATTTTCTTAAACCTTTTTGCGTGCCTTAATGTCCTTAATAGCATTTTTTGTAAAATTAATCTTTACAAAAAATCCTTACATCAAAATATTTGCTGTTGTACAAGCTAGAAAGAAGTAATAAAAATTTGGCAGGACTGGTTACAGAGTGGGATAAGAAATTCAACAAAGAAAAAGGCAAATCCTTCCAAAATTTCCAATAAATTTACTGCCAGAAATGGCAATTTGTTTTTAACACGGGGTGAACAAAATGAGGAATTAATCTTCTTGAGTGAAAAACAAAACGATATGGACTAGAAGACCTAATTGTATTATTATTGTAATCGTGTATTTTATGCATTGAAAACCGTAAATATTCCACAAAAATGAGATCAAACAAATTTCCACTTTTTGGAGAAACCAATTGAAATTTTAAAAATATTACATTTGAATGTTTTCATTTTTTAATATTCAAAGTGTTCAAGTCAAAATAGTAGCATCTTCTCCATCTCTTAGAAAATTTGTTTTCCAATGGAATTGATCACTGTTATATGCTTCACTTTTTTCTTATATTCCTCTCCAACAAAATGAATTTCACTCTTATAAAAAACGCCAAGGAGTACTTCCAGTGGCGGCTCGTGCCTTAATTTAGTGGGTGGGACCGCAATTATATCTTTCCTCACTAATTCTTACACAGATAAAATGAAAGAAAC
This sequence comes from Uloborus plumipes, assembly GCA_038373865.1. Lineage (NCBI taxonomy): Eukaryota > Metazoa > Arthropoda > Arachnida > Araneae > Uloboridae > Uloborus > Uloborus plumipes. The sequence goes on from JAXGGA010010770.1 coordinate 30,509, forward strand.
AACAGTAAACTAATGCTGAGCGACTTAAAATAATATTTAATTTTATTAATACAAATTTGCATTGCAAAATTATCTCACATTTGATTTGATACATAGGTTTTATATTTTAAATGCTACACCAGCCTTAAGCGATCAATGTAATACTAATAACAATGTTTTCCACAGACGACCGACTTTCTATAGATCACTAATGTTTGTCTCATAATTTTGCCATTTTCGGACAGTGAAAATATTCATCACATCAAAAGTGACACGCCTCAAGGCGGCGCACCTCCTCAAACATTACGGGACTACACTCCAAGGCCGTATCTAGAGGGGGGCCCGACCGGCCCGCCCCCCCCCCCCGAAACCCGAAATGTTTTTTGTTGTAGTACAGAAAAAAAAAAGTTTTATTTATTTTTTTCAAATTTCAAATGGCAAAAAAAAGTTTTTTTTTTCCTTTTAACTATTAAACTAGTGAAAATTTGTAGAAGTACAAAAAAAAAAAAAAGACAATTCAAATTCTCATTAGCTGCAAAACATACTCGAAAACAAGACTCTCATAAGTACTTCCAGCTCTCTTTCCTAAATCAATTCAGGCTCAAGGCAAACTACTTGTCAGTTTAATCGACGCCCCCCCCCTAAAAAAATTATAAAACTTACACCACTCAGATTTTTACCCCCTAATCGCCGGGCCCCTAGTTTCCGACTAGGACGAGATTGCTTCTCACCGCCCTGATTCAATTAAGAGGGTACTTTGTTGGTCACCATTTATAAGCATTTGTAATCCTCGAGGGATTTTAATAGCTAAACATGTCTTCAATCAACAAGACCACACAAAATCGGAAACGTTCACAGAACCCCTGCTTTGTAGGACGCTCACCAATCTTAGACAAAAGTTACTTTAAAAAAATTCAATTTACAAATGCTTAAAAAACCTTGAAAACTTGTTAAATGTAGCTGTTAACCTTGAATTTTAAAGTTTCTAACACAAATGAGGGGGGGGGGGAGGTGGTCATTAAGTTGCGCGAAACTCAGTTCCTTGATTAAAAAATATTCTGCGTAATGCAAAAATTATATTCCAGTATTTTTTGTAGCATATTTTCAAAAATAATTCTTTGTGACTCACATGTTTCATTTCTGACCATTCATTAAATACCTAATTCAGTATTTTAGAAGTTACTTTGTAATTGATTCCTTTATTAATATGTTAAGCACGAGAAAAAATATTACCCTACCTGTATTCTTTTTCGTTTTCTGCAGTACTAGTGATTGAAAAAGAAATTGTCGTAATAAGTATTTTTTAATATCTCTTTTTAATCTTAAAAAGATGTGTCTTTCAAAGTTTTAACAATTTCGTAAGACTGTGCAATCAACTATTAAAACGTCAGAGACTGGAAAGTGTAAATGAAATGCTTTAATGAATTTTAACTGTTCTAGAGTGTTTGAAAATCATTAAATACCTTTTTGAAACTCCTTTAAAAGTGCTTTAACCCTATTTCTTATCAAATAATTTAACTGTGAATTAACTAAATGGCCAGAATGTTACTCTCTCGTTAATTATTTTTTAAATCTTTACACTTTCTTTTAAAGAATTTTATGTGTTTTGTGTTACTAAGTGCTGTGTCTGTCGGTGAGTTGGGGAACTGATCAAAAACTACTATGTAACAATAGTGAAAACCGATGTAAGCAAGTGATAATATGTTAATCTTTTCTCCTATCCCTTGTTCTTCCTCCCTGTCGCTTAATGTTAATCGTTTGTTAAACTAAACATTTTTTTATGCTTTGATTAATCTTAATATACAAAAGAATGCAGAAAATTTATGAGATAGTTGTTTGCCTACTTTTCCAACATGTTTTTGAAGTCCCAATTGCCCTATATAAGGCTTCAAAATACAGAATTTTAAAACTTTTTTTCAAAAATTTACCCGGGGGAGAAACCCCCAGACCCCCTAAAATTACGGATATTCTACCCCACTTAAAAAAGTTCTCATTGCATATCTCTCTTGATACCCCTACCCCCAATAAAGGTCAGTTCAAGAAAAAAAATAAGAATAAAAAAATCAAGAAAAACACATATACACACACACACACACACACATCAAACATCGGGGGGTGGGGCAGCTAGAAATTAGACTCACAACACACACAAAAATGTATGTGTGTTTGGGCAATGTGCGAAACTGGGCCCCTCCCGAAACTTTTTTCTGGATACGGCTTTGCTACACTCAAAAAGAAAAAGAAAATTTCTACCTAAAAACACCCCCTCTCTCCCCCTAAAAATTTCGACAATCTGCACCATGACTTTCTGAAAGCCTCCATCAAATTAAGGAACTCATAAGGTAAATGACTAGATCTGGGGATGCTTACATTTTTTTTATTTGGATACAAATGTTGCAATTTTAGTTCATGAAAAAACAAATCCAAACGGTGTTAGAATTTTAAAATGTCACTTTTATAGCTATGATATTTTCATTAACTTTCAATTTTAATGCATGTATATGTTTTTAAATAAATTGGAATACACTGGAGTTTGACCAGTTATGGTCCCACTCGCTTACCTATGGTCGTACTCAAACTAGTAATGAGATGAATCGAATTATTTTCAGGAAATACACAAAGAGTACATAACAATATTAAAACACTTATTTTTCTAACAATATAATCAAAATTAAAGGATCTTGATTACCGGTTCGAATAACATTAAAATTAAAACACGGACAACTGACTAATTTAATTATGTTTATCAGAAATATTTGCTTAACTGGTAATAACCTTTTCGGATACATGATTTGACTGACAGTCATGGTAACGTGTTATATGTTAGAAATAAAAAATCTTGCAGAACGCCTAGTTTTACCCAACCATTAGGTACCGTTATTAAACTTTGATATAAATTATTAATTTAACTAGATTGCTTTTGAACAATATTTAATATTTCATATATTATAAACCTTCAGGAAAATATATTGCAAAATATAGTTTTTAAATGTTGCGAAATTTTATGTCCACGTGTTTCTTGAATTATGAAGCAATTTGTAAAATAATAATAATTTACAAAATAAATGTATTCATTTATACATTTTAAGCTGAATATAGTTTTTATATACAGTAGACTTTGATCCACTCAATATTTTTATGAACGTTCAATGTTATAAGTTTTGTTTTTTCTGGTTACTGCTTTAGTGTATTTGTAGTAGAAGGTTAATGTTGCGTGTCATAAGATACAGGGTGCGCCAGAGAAACTTACTTTTTTGAAATGTCAATAAAAACAAAACTATTTAAGTTATTGTTTTAATTCTTTTTTTATTTGAGAATACAATATCCCATTTTTTTTTTCATTTAGTCTTGAAAATGACATCGGTTAAATGATGACCCCCATTGAGCATACACTGATTAAGACGATTTTTAAAGTTTTTGAGCACTCTTTGCAGCATATCAATTGGTATGTTGGCAATTTCGTCGCGAATGTTATTCTTGAGGTGAGCTATTGTGCGTGGTCGATCAACATAAACCAGGGATTTCAAATAACCCCATAAAAAAATCGCACGGCCCCAAATCTGGGGAGCGTGCTGGCCATGGGAGATCGCCTTTGAGAGAGATGAGGTGGTCGGGGAAATGTTGTCGCAACAAATTCATTGAATCACGCGCTGTGTGTGCTGTGACTCCCAGGGCCCGATTAAGATATTACGGGGCCCTAGGCCAAACACTCTTTTGGGGCCCCCTATACTGAGGCTTTACAATTTTAGGAATTGGATAAAACAATTTTAGCCATCGATTAGAGCAATTCTAGCCATTTGGGGGCCCATACATTGTGGGGGGCCCTAGGCCACGGCCTAATTGGCCTATTTAGTAATCAGGCGCTGGTGACTCCATCTAGCTAAAACCACACGTCCCTAATGTTCATTTTTTCGAGGCTGGGAAGGAAGAAATCCTCGATGCGCGCGTTGCGTAGCAGTAACTGAGCGACCGTTCGAAAAGTAGCTTTCGACGGCAAAGGCGCGCTGTTCTTTTGACCATAGCATGATGGCGACTAATTAAAGGGAAAACAAAACTTGGAGATTTTCCGCTCCAGATGCGCCCACTCTCGGATTTCTACGCAGCCAATTCACCGCGCAGGAATTTTTTCAAAAAAGTAAGTTTCTCTGGCGCACCCTGTATAAGAAAAAATGCGCAGTAGCAAACTTTTTATTCAACATCTAAGTTTTTTCGGACATTAAAACCCTTTGAGTGTGATAATATTAGTTGTAGGGATGATCATCAAAGAGGGGGGGGGGGCAGACTACTTCATTGATATTTTAGGGGGCGGGGGTTAGCCTCTCTTTAGTCCTGGATATAAATGCAGTCATGATTCGGCTAAATAAATGTAGCATTTGGAGCTTAAGAATACTTATCACTTCTCCAAGCATTTATAATGTCACAGCCGGCAGGATGACATATTCCTAGAGTTCATACAATACTTACACTCGTTTAAATATATTAACGCAACACTGCGACAAATGAGATTAAATTCAAACTAATACCAAGAAAATGGCAAACGCTCTACAAGTCAAAAATATAGTCTTCATACAAAAATTTTGAGAATAAGAATATCAAACGCAAATTAATAAATAAAATATGCATGCATTGTATTACAAATAGGTGAGGGGGGTAATGAAACTGGCAATCTCTATGCCTGTTAGTAATAGGTGTTGAAAATTAAAAAAGCAAGACTGAAAAAAAAAGAAGACGTGTTATAAAAATCAATAAAAAAACGAGGAGCGCGGAATGAAAAGCAAGTTTTCTCCCTAACACAGGGGTCAGACATTCCCTGCTCTTCTGTAACCCGTGAGGGACGCTTCCCTCTCCACCGCTTTGGTTAGGGACAAAGGGAAATTTTGGGCAGGGCCGGATTACTAAATAGGCAACGTAGGCAGTTGCCTATGGGCCCCGGGGTTTTAAAGGGGCCCCGAGAAATCCTGAAGATATCCTTTTTTAATTTTAGATGACACTGAGCTAAACGTTAAGAACATTTTTCAATGCAATACGCGAATAGAACTTAAGTAAACGTTCATACTTCCATCCAACTTCTTTCTCATCATCAGGGCATAATTTCTACCAAAAGAGGTGCAAGAGCCCAAAAGTATCCACAACTTATTTTATCCCGTGAATAGCATGAATATCGCTTATAATATTAAATTTCGTAAGTGCAAGGGTTTTACTCCCTATGCAAATTAATCCTTGCTCACCATTAACACTATTTATACATGTAGCATAATCAATCATTATGATTGGTTATGTATTCCATATTAACAATTTTAAATGATAAAAATGTATTTGCACAATATATATCAGTTATTTAAAATCTCATTTATTAAATCCATATGGTGTGAGGGGGCCCCTCATTTCAAATGCCTATGGGCCTCCAAATCTTTAATCCGGCCCTGATTTTGGGCCAGCTAAAAAGTGCCCACTTGTCGATTGTTACAATGGGGTGTCATCTCTCAGTGCTCTTTTCTTAATCCAGCCATTGCGATTGGCTAAAATCGGGGGCTTGGTTTGATCTGGCCCTCGAATTCGTTCTCCCGTGCGAATGCGAAGCGCTTAGGTGCGAAGCGCTAAAATTGATGGAGTTTGAAAACTTTTTTGTGCTGTATTAGCGATGTGAAGGGGGGGGGGGGAGCTGAAGGTTTAAAATGTATTTTATGCCCTATGTTTTTTTTTTTGGTTGAAGTACAAAACGGTTATGTTGAAAAACGCATTTTTTTTTTCTACCAATTTTTCTGGGTGGGCTGGGTGGGCCCGGCCCATAGTGACGAGCCGCCCCTGACCACTTCCATACTTTGCTTTCCATACTAAACTTTGGAAATTGGTTCATTTATTACTGCACATAATAACCATGAGATCAAAATAAATAAATAATAATAATAATAGTAATAAAAGTGAGTAGGCTTTATAAGCTCATGCAAATCTTATAATTCTGGATGAGTATAGGATCACGTTTGTTTTCTTTGTGTTTTATATTTTTACGAACATCGAACATACCAAGGAAAACAGCAAAATGTAGTATGCTGCACCAGACAGATTATATAAATAACTAGCTGCCAGGGCAGCTAGATTAGCTTCCTGCGGCATGTTGATGCATTACGTCTCCCCTCTCTAACTTTTACCTCATTCTGAAGTTATATTATTTGATATAATTTAATGTTCATTCGATTTCAAGACATACCACGCACGTGGCCCGGCGTTGCACGGGCACTTCGTGCCCTGAAAGTAGTGAGAAAAAAATTTAAAGAAACTACTCCCCGCCAAGGCGGCTCGCTTACAGGCGCTTCACGCCTTTACTTTTTTCCTATATAAAAAAAATCATTCGAATTATTGAGATGCTTCGCGTCTTCAAGATGGTGAGGAAAGTTTCAGTAAGTTCAGCTCGCTCAAAGGAAAAAAGCAGACATAGATATTCAGTTTTTAATATAAGTAGATGGCTCTTCAACAAATGAATGTTTCAAAATATTACAAGTAGCTAGCGATAAAAATACTATGTAAGTCGCCCGCTTATGAGTTTCGTGTTTGATTTAGTTAAGCCTTCATTCCAAATTCGCATTATCATTTTTATTACTGTTTCATGGCAACCACGTTTTGCAATGCAACAATGGCTTTCATATTTAATCATTTATTAGGCTTAATCGCTTTAAATTTGACCACTTATTAATTGATATCTTCGCTAATTAAAATCGTATAATTATATGAATTGAAACTAATGAAGCTTGAAAAATTACCTATCTATCGGTACCTGGCTCGACTTTCAGTTCATTGGCGTTCAGGAGAAAGAAGCGTGACATAGAAAGATAGTTAGAAAGAAAGATAGTTAGAAAGAAAGATAGTTAGAAAGATAGTTAGAAGGATACTCAGTTTTTAATATAAGTAGATAATGCAACCTCTCTACTATTTATGTCTTAGGGGGGATCAACATTTTCTAGTTTTTGAAATTTTGAAAACTAACAATTTTAAACTAAGTCCAAATCAATTTGTGATCCAAATAATCTAAAAGTAAAAAAAAAAAAAAAAAAAAAAAAAAAAAAAAAAAAAAAAAAAACATAAATAAATAAATAGAAAAAAAAAGAAAAAAGAAATTGAGAAAGAAAAAACAAACTAAATAACTAAGTTAGAACTTGCATAATAAAAAACTAAAATTTCAAAAAAAAAAAAGCGGGAAAATATTATATCACAACTTCAAATTTATGAAAGATATTGAGACGTAAAAAATGCAAATTGCACGTACCAAAATATTGTTAGTCCAGTGCAGAGTTTTAAACTGAATGAAAAATATCTTCTGTCAAATAAAATGTCCTCAAATTACCACTTGCGACCTAATTATACTGCTAATAGGGACGCGAAAATTTTATTTTCTGCAAAAATAGGATCCAGAAAATTAACCACAGCTTATTTCCTGTAACGCTAAAAGTTTGTTTCTCGAAATTTGTTACAACTGCAAATTTGGATGACACTTGCATCCGCCGAACTGTTTACCACAGGAAACAAGATAGAGGATATCCACATTACGCTCTCTGCAGCAGTAGGTGCGCATTTAATAGAGAAAACCAGCGTTTCCCAACGTGTGGTACATGTACCATTGGTGGTACTCGAGTTGCTGGTTTGTCGTACTCAAAATTATAGCGGACATTTTTTTTTAATTTTTAAATTGATTAAAAATATCATACACTGCGAAAAATGAACTGTTGTTTTCAGGAATGCCCATCCCTCCCAAGCTCAATGGCGCAAATTCCCCCCTCCCTAAATTTTTCACAACACTCTTGAGCTTTTTATTTTTAATTTTACCCCTCTTTTTTAATGAATTATTTTTTTTAAATATTTTTTTATATATTTTTAAATATTATTTATTTATTTTTTTTAATATTATTTATTTATATTTTTCAATTGTAACTGTAATTTTTTATTTCGTGTTAATTTTTTTAAAAGTTCGAATTATGCGCAGAATAGAATCGCTTTTTTCTTTTCCAGACATTTCAAGCACACACACACACACGCACACAAAACAAAAAATAAATAAATAAATAATAAAGAAATAAAAAAAATAATTGAAATTGAAAAAAATAAATTAATAAATAATTTAAATAAATAAATAAATTAGTTTACCCCCCCCCCCCAAATTTGCGCCATAATCCCCCCTTGTAGGCACCCCTGGTTGTTTTTACAGTTACAGTATAATACCAGACGCCGAGGTTCCAATTTAAAACTGTAAAATGCACAGAAATAAACTGTAAAACTAACCATTTTACAGTTTTTTTACTGTAAAATTAGAGATTTTACAGTTTATTGCCGTAAAATTTAGCTGTATTATACTGTAAAAACAACAGTATAATACTGGCAGCAGAGGTTCCAGTTTAAAACTGTAAAATGCACGCTAATAAATAGGGATGCACCGAGTAGCACTTTGGCCGAGTAGCCGAGTACCGAGTACTCGTCCTTTTACTACTCGGCCGAGTACCGAGTACCAATTGTTTTTTAAAACATCATTGACATACATCGGTACAGGGTTAGAAATCATTACGAAAATTTACTGGTCTTCTCGACCAATAAACAGGAATATACACTGAAGTGACAAAAGTCATGGGATAGCAATATGCAAATTTTCAGATGGCAGTAGCATCGCATAGAACAGGTATAAATGCGCAGTGCTTTTACAGAGCTTTCATTTCTGTTCAAGTTATTCATGTGAAGAGGTTTTAACGTGATGATGACCGCACGACGTGAATTAACAGACTTTGAACGCGGAATGTTAGTTGGAGCTAGACGCATGGGTCATGCTATTTCGGAAATCGTTAGAGAATTCAACATTCCCAGATCCACTGTGTCAAGAGTGTGCCGAGAGTATGAAATTTCAGGCATAACATCCCACCATGGACAGCGCAGTGGTCGACCGCCTGCACTTAAAGATCGAGACCGGCGACGTCTGCAAAGAGTCGTAAATTCTAACAGACAAGCAACACTGCGTCAAATCACCGTAGAAATCAATGTGGGACGTACAATGGACGTGTCTGCTAGAACTGTGCGGAGAAATTTGGATTTCTTGGGCTATTCCAGCAGAAGACCGACTCGAGTGCCTTTACTGACAGAACGACATCGCTTGCAGCGACTCTCGTGGGCACGTGAGCATATCGGTTGGTCCCTAGATGAATGGAAAACCGTGGCCTGGTCCGATGAGTCACGATTTCAGCTGGTAAGAGCCGATGGTAGGGTTCGAGTGTGGCGCAGACCCCACGAAGCCATGGACCCAAACTGTCAGCAAGGCACTGTTCAAGCTGGTGGTGGCTCCGTAATGGTGTGGGCTGTTTTTTCATGGCATGGACTTGGTCCTCTAGTGCGACTGGACCGAACATTGACTGGAAATGCTTATGTGCAGCTACTTGGAGATCACTTGCAGCCATTCATGGACTTCATGTACCCAAACAACGATGGGATTTTTATGGATGACAATGCGCCATGTCACCGGGCCACAACTGTTCGCAATTGGTTTGAAGAAAATTCTGGACAATTCCAACGAATGATTTGGCCACCTAGATCGCCCGACATGAATCCCATTGAGCATTTATGGGACACCATCGAGAGGTCTGTTCGTGCCCAAAATCCTGCCCCATCAACGCTTTCACAATTATGGACGTCTATCGAGACAGCATGGCTCAATATTCCTGCAGAAGACTTCCAACGACTTGTTGAGTCCATGCCACGTCGAGTTGTTGCACTTCGCCGGGCAAAAGGAGGGCCGACACGATATTAAGAGGTATCCCATGACTTTTGTCACTTCAGTGTATACTGGTTAACAGACAACACCACTGGTCCACCTTAAATCATTAATCACATTTTTTTAAAAATCCCACTGAATTTAACTTCTGCATTGTTTAAAGTATTTTATTTATTTTGTCAAAAATTTTAGAAAAAAGTTATTTTTAAAATGAAACTACATTAAATGAATAAATATAAAGTATCAATTAAGTTGGAATATTATTAATCTATTATTGATTAGTTCTAATTCTCTAAACTTGCATAATTTTTAAAAGCCTTTGGGGAAATTAAAATTAAGATTTACTCTATTGAAGCATTACAAACTTCAATATTTTCAAAAATAACTTGAAAATTTCGCACTAGATGGCAGTATACCCATAATTTGTTCCTCCAATGAACAATAGAGAAGAGTTTATATTACTTTTTTAAAAACCAGAAGCAGTAGCTTCAACCTGCTAAATTAATAAGAGTTAGTGTCTTGAACAATTCAATTTTCTACAAATACTCGGTATCGGCCGAGTACCTGATCCAAATTTGGCCGAGTACCGAATATTTACTGAGTACTCGGTGCATCCCGCATTTATTTGAATCCCACATAGGGATCTGATAGCCACGCCCCATAAGTAGAAAAAAAGAGAGTTTTCAGATTATACAATAGATGGCGCCAGTATTTTTTTTTTTCGTTTTGCTATTAAAATTAGTTTATTGCGCTCCAATTTCAAAGTCCAAAAATGAGTGGAATATTATTGCCTGAAAATTATACCTAATTAGATTTAATTGATGATGAAGAAAATAAAACTTTCCGAGTGAAAGAAATAATAGATAAAGATTCTGCAGAGGTAAGCATTTTTTTTTTCTTTATAATTCCATTTGTTTCAGTAACATTTATTCAGAAGGAACACGTTTTCGTTCCACGTTTAAAAGAAATGTTTGGACCTTTAAAATTAATACAAAGTTGGCAGAAATACGAAATTAATAAACTATAGTGAATAATTGACGAAGATTCTGCAAGTGTAAGCTTTATATTTTGAACTTTTAAATGATGAGGAGCTCAGAACAAGTTTTCACTCCTCGTTATTTATTTTTAAAGCATAAAAAAAGCTTTAAAATGTGCAAATTCACCAAAAATTATACTTATTCAAAACTAATACATTTTTTTCATAATTGGAACATAACTGATAAAATTGTGCAGGCGTAAGCTTTGTTATCATTATTTTTATTGTTCTTTACTATTCCTGCTGTGTGCATGTTCATTAAATCAAAATTTTGTAATTATTTTTAAAAAATTAAAAGGTGGGGGGAGGTTTTTTTTTTTTTTTTGCTTATGTAGTGCTGTACTTGTACCTTTTCACTTTCAATAGTTGCTATTCACATGCATGAAGTGCATTTTTTTTATTATTTGAGTTTTCGAATATTGGATTAGATTTAATTATATGTCATAATTCGTTAGGTATTTGGAAAATACATTCCATAATGTTTTTCTTTTTTCTCAAAATCTTCTGTCAAATTATAATTTTTGGCATTTAGTGCTGTTCCAAAATACACAAGCAGGTAACAATATTAAAATGCAATAATAATAATAATAATAAAAATATTTTTGTCTTCACTATATTAAAACATGTTATCAATCTTGCATCTACGTCCCTTTATGTTCTCAAATAACCACAAAGTTATTAATGGCAGTACATGATTATCAAATAATGTGTAGGTTCAGGATCTCAACCGCACTTAATTTGTATTTCATTGGACTTTCTCTATTGCACTTATAAACTATACCCTTTTACTTGTATTAAATAAGAATGTGAAAAAAAAAAAAAAACAATATAACTAAAAATTGGATAATTATCGAATTAAATATGCAGTCAAGTACTGTTTAAGCAAGTTAATACAAGTAGAGACTAGAGAGGAGCAAATTAAAACAAACTTGCTGGAAAGAAAATATTCGTAGTGTCTATGATTTTTTTTTTTTTTTTTTAATTGCAAGTAAATAAAAAAATAAATGCAAATATGAAGAAGTTAAATACACTTGACTGTTTTAGAAAAGAAACAACAGTAAACAATCTGATGGCGCCATCTAGTATGAAGTAATGCTTAACTGAAACCGACCAATGGCAGTGCTTCAGCGTTTTACGTCATCAGTGGGTGTCAACATTTCGTTTTACCCTATGCGGGATTCAAGTAAATGCGTGCATCCCTACTAATAAACTGTAACATTAGCAGTTTTAGTTTATTATTGTAAAATTAGCAATCTTACAGTTTATTATTGCAAAATTAGCAATCTTACAGTTTATTATTGTAAAATTTATACTGTTAAACCAACATTCATTTTTTAGTGTAGAAATGTTTTTTCCCGTTATTTTATGAGAAGTGTCTTTTTATTATTTCTCTAGACGGTTTTTTTTTTTTTTTTTTTGGTCACCAAGAGAGTTCTTCTTTGTTCCCTAAAAAAATCCCTAATTTACACCTCATTTTAAAGCTTATTGTAGCGGTTGATGACGAAAAATAGATCCACGGTCTAAAAATTGTTTCTTTGTCAAAAAGAAAAAACGTTTTATTTTTACATTACTTCAATGAATAGCATAGAAATTTGAGACACATTGGTGCAGTTGGAAAGAGCGTCGAGCTAGATTCGCAAAGGTCGTGGGATCGATCCAGCTTGGGGTTTTCGCTTCTGAATGACTTATTTTCACTGGTTAATTTTGGTCCTAATTTCCAAGAACATATATCTAAAATAGGATTGAAGTAATCGTCATCCGCGTAATCGATAAAATTTTTTTGTAATTATAATCATATTCATAATTTGGAAATGGAATGGGACACACGTAATCGTAATTGTAAGTTAAATTTACATCATCGTAATTTGGCCTTATAATCGTGTATTCCAGACTTGTTGAAATTGAAAGCTTCGAAGTTACGATTCTACAATGGTATGGAAATAGAGATGCAAAGCGTGGAAAAAACCCAGTTTATTCCTGGGAAAAAACCGGGTTTTTTGAGAAGGGAATTTTGAAAATTCCTAAGAGTTTTGGGAATTTTCAAAGTTTTCAGAAATTCTGCTTTTAAATTTTTTAAATAAATAAAATTTTGTTAATTAACTACTGGATGCTATAGCAATGAAAACTCTTTTTTGTTACGTATTTAATTTTAAATTAGGACAATGTACAAAATATTTCGTGAAAAAACTGACATCATTTTCATTTTAGAACATACCTTTCACAAAATTCTTCCCCTGGAAAATGAGCTAAATAATCTTTAAACACATGTTTCACAACTCTACCTAAAAGAAACATTCATGCCTGAAATTTTGCGAATTTTAGCAGCTGTTTCATACCTACCTTTCCATCTTATTTGTGAATTCCGAAATCCGCTTGTATAAAATTACTACGTAATCTCTCTCTCACTCACAGATTGGACATTCATAATTTTATTTTTGAGCGTAAATTTTTGATTTTGTAAAAGATATTGCCAAAAAAAGTGGTTATCACAATCCTTTACGGGACAAAAGGATTGTTTTCAATGCGTTGTAGCTCAAGATTGAACCAACTTCAGAACTTTAACTGGAAAGTTGCTCTAAAAAGTAAAAAATAATTTTATTCTTTGAACACCATCGATACTATTTTTAAACATAAGTTTTGAAGTCGAAGCAAAAACAATAATTACATCCTACGAAACTACAATGCAATTATAAATATAAACTTTAATGGATCCAGGTTCTTCAATAGCATTCGCATACAATATATTGACAATCACCTATTTACATAATGGTACAAACATAGTTCTTAATTTTCAATTGTTTCTCTGAAAAATGTTAGCAAAATATGGTCAGACATAATTTTACCTATATCATTTTTGCGCCAACTTCAAAACTTATGATTATAAGTAGTATCGATGGTGTTCAAAGAGTAAAATTATGTTGTACTTTTTAGAGCTATTGCCGATTGAAGTTTCTGAAGGTGGTCGGATGTTTTATTGGCGTAACAAATAGAGCACACTTGTAAAAAGGTGACAAATTGGTTAATGCCTAAGAAATCAAAAGTTTGGACTGGCGAAGTGAGTCCTCAGAACTTCTTCAAGATCAATATGAAATGGATAAAAATTCATACCTACATCGAGTGGACAAAAATTTACGGCTCCTTCTTAGAGAAACTTATCAATTCCATGCCAAGTGAAGATGATACAGTCCTCAAAGCAAAAAGGATAACATTAAGTAATGCTGTGTAGCCTTACCTTATGAAAATTAATTTCAATAAAAGTTAAAACTGAATCGCCTCTTTTTGCAAAGTAATTTTGTAAATACAGTCGAGTCTCGATAACTTGAAGTTCCAAGGGACCGGCTAAAAGCTACAAGTGATAGGAGGTTTCCACAGCCTTTTCTAAATGAACACTTCGAGATAAAGGAGTAATCTGAGTTATTGAGACTCTCGACTGTATCCGTATTATTTTTAATCTACGGATGTAGTAAAATTATTCTCATGTTGTATTTTTTAAGTTCTAAAAGATTCATAACTATTTGTATACTTTCTTTAAAAATTTTGCTAACAGAAAAAGTTACGAATAGAGCAGCATGTTGTTTCAAAATTTTTATGAGCTATTATACGTAGATTTTTAAGTATTCTGAATTGGCAACTGATTTTAACTCTTTTATTTTAATAAGGCAAATTCCATTAACTAAAATTAACATTTTGTAAAATGGTGCATTCTTTCACTGTGATGTACTTTCCTTTAACTTATTAAAATTCAATTAACATTCTTCCCAAGGGATATCTCTAATTCAATATTTTTTGAGTAATGTATATGAGATTTGAAGCACTAGGCATTAGTTAAAAAATCATGAGTCATAAACTAAAAATTTATTACATAAATAAAGTGACATTTCTTAGAAATGGAACTAAATATCAATGATATCTTATGTACAAAATGCTGAATTCAACTGCCATTCTTTGAGATATCTTCTGGAGTTCTTTTTTCCCAAATCTGCAAAAAAAGTTTTCAGCTAAAGATTAAATAAGGTTAATGATTACATTTTAATTAACAACTAGGTGCACATTTGTTTCATATATTGATTAATTGATAAGTTAACTGTTATATAAACATATATACATGATTCCATGACAATTTCAC
>JAXGGA010010771.1:0-45390 GCA_038373865.1 Uloborus plumipes
TCCATTGTACGTCCCACATTGATTTCTACGGTGATTTGACGCAGTGTTGCTTGTCTGTTAGAATTTACGACTCTTTGCAGACGTCGCCGGTCTCGATCTTTAAGTGCAGGCGGTCGACCACTGCGCTGTCCATGGTGGGATGTTATGCCTGAAATTTCATACTCTCGGCACACTCTTGACACAGTGGATCTGGGAATGTTGAATTCTCTAACGATTTCCGAAATGGCATGACCCATGCGTCTAGCTCCAACTAACATTCCGCGTTCAAAGTCTGTTAATTCACGTCGTGCGGTCATCATCACGTTAAAACCTCTTCACATGAATAACTTGAACAGAAATGAAAGCTCAGTAAAAGCACTGCGCATTTATACCTGTTCTATGCGATGCTACTGCCATCTGAAAATTTGCATATTGCTATCCCATGACTTTTGTCACTTCAGTGTATACTTTTAAAATGAATGTCGTTACTGTAACTAATGTCTCAAATGGATCCTCATAAGCTATATAGAGTCTGAGCATTCTTTTTGCAGTTGTAAGCCATCTTGAGGGGCAAACATTTCCGGGATTTATCATAGATGAACTTTTGCTGCAATGTCCGGAGTTGATGGCTTCACAGATTTCCATTAAGTACCGTTGATAATGCTTAGATCCGTTTTGTTGGTGACTTCACATAGTGTGCAAGTTATAGATACGAATGTAACTACAGGCAGCTTGTCGAATCCAGCCAACATTTTCCTATTTTTCCAGCGAAACTCTTGGGCCCAGTCGTAATTCCATCCACATGAGTAAAAAGATGGCGCAAAGGAAGCTCGTTTGCGTATAACTGGCATACAAACCATCTAGTGGACACTTCAGGATCAGTTCTATATTTCGAATAACACCTCTTTTGACTCATGTGTTAACAGAAGTTACATCACAGCCAATTGCAACAAACTTCGTTACATCCATCTCATTATCAGTGGATGACAAGAAATTTACGATATGTTCTCCTATGGATTTGCGCTTTTCCGACATTTAGACACGTGGCCGATATACTCAGAGCCAGGAACTTAACTAAACTCACTCTTAGTCTTTACTCTTTAACTAAACTTACATGTTCTTCGATTATAACTTTTCTGTTTCGGCCTTCCATTGAAAGTCTTATCTTTGCGACCATTGAAATGTAAACCCAACTGGCCATGGACATAATTTTCCTCGATGTCATTTAGTCCATAGCAGTGGCGGTTGTGCTACTACTGATTAGCTCATACAACGGTGTGAAAAGGGAGTGTTTAGGGGCTAATATACTCCAAAATACTTACTATTATTCAATACTCAGTACTCAATAATCAATATTTATCTCTTTGGAGCATTTAGTTTTAGGGAAATAAGTATTTTGAATAAAAAAATATTGAACCAAAATTAAGCGATTTTCAACATTTTTTTCAAAATTCAACCCTTTTGCGGCGGTTCAAAATTTTGAAATATTTTTTTTTTCATTTATCTTTTCTTAATTCCCATGCCATAGAACATCTTTTCCGCATAGGTAGATTTGGATTAACGAAACTTTTTTTTTTCACCATAGAAGAGCGATCCACCCTAGTGCACGTGGGGCAAAGTGGATGGGGCATTATTCATTCACTAATTATCTTATTCATTCTCTATTTTATTGATTCATTTATTTTTTCTCACTCATTAATTAAATTATTAAGTCAGTTATTAACTTGTTTATTTTTCATTATAATTTTTTTTTCGTTTTTTATGTATTCATTTAAAGAAAATTATTGTTCATCGTCGAATAGAAAATTTTTCGTAACAAAACATTTGTTTTTTCACTTTGCCCCATGATTTTTGAGGCGAAAAAATTTCCATTTTTTTTTTCTTTTTTGAAAGTACAAAATAACTGCCAAAGATGAAAAATAATATTTCAACGGAAGTTGTATTACAAAATACATTATTTTTTCCTTATGTAGTTATGTTAGTAATTTTTAGAACACATTTCTCATTTGTACCTTTTGAAGCAGGTACGTAAACTTAACTATTTCACTTTACCCCACATTCGCCTACTTTTTAAAATTTTGAAAAACTACAGATTTGCACACCCTCTGTACATTGATACCCATTATAAAAAGTAAATGTCATGGTTAATTGGGAAAAACTGCTGTTCATGTAGAAGCATGCTTATGAGCAGAAAAGAAAATGAAGCAATTCGTCTCCTATCAAAAGTATAAAACCTTTTTACGTCAGTACTTTAAATTGAGTTCTATAATAAATTTGGGAAACGGTTTCTTAGTTTTCCTCCGCTAAATAATTGAATTCTTGATTGAAAGGTTTAGGTCCAACTATAAATCAAAGTTATTGTAAAATTGGATTCCATACTTCAAAGCAAATGTGTTGCGGAACGTAAAATTATTTCCCTACGCAATTTCTTATGGTACAGCTGTAAGTTTTTTTTTTTTTTTTGTTTGTTTCGAGCGCTTAAACTTTTTTGAAGCTCTAAACTCAAACATTTTAAAACTTGCATGCTGCATTTAAAGGAAATTTGGGGGCCACGGTGACCTAGAGGTAGAGTATTCGGTTCGTAAGCAAGTGGTCGCGGGCTCGAGTCCTGCCTTGCCCATAGATGTTATTTCATCCTCTCTGTGCCGTAAATCTGTCCTGCGCTTGTCAGGAGGCAAGGCTCTTAGTACGCAGTCCTAATGCAAGTTGAAGCTGATGGCTCCTGTATTAAAAAAAAAAAGAGGGAAATGTGCATTTAATAATAGAAACACCATACAGGGGAAGACCGCATATATTGGTCAATCTAAGAACAGGAGGCTTGTGTCGCTAAATGGGAAGCAAAACAAAAGTACAAAATAGGCTATCGTGAGCTAAATTTAATCAGGAACCGCCATAGGTACTTAAATTTTCTGCAAATATGATTTGTTTTTACATTATCTTTGAAAAAATTGCAGGAGTCCAATTTAGGAATATTTACGCCGATATTGAACCATGAGCTTCCTAAATTGAACCGTAACAGAAAATGATAGAATAACTTGTATTTAAACTATAGTCTTTTTCCGGGATTTGCAATAGAATTTATTTTGTTTCGGCCTCACGTCGGCGCAGTGTTAATGAACCCACTGGTGATATTTTATACACTTAATCTTGTTTTGGACTTCATCTCAACGACAAATTATGCAATAATAGTAGTTTTGTGTAGTTTATTGCTCCTTCTTGTGTGACTTTTACTGTTATATGTCTCTTTTATATGACTATGGCGTTGGAACGATTGGTAAAGTAGCCTTCCTTTTGTACCTTCCAGTTTTTTCAGCAAAGATGATTTATGTGCCATTTTTGAAAAATCATTCTTAGAATTGTTCATCATGTCTTGTTGAAATCTTCCCGCTGGCTCTGCAGAACTTGAACGAATTTTATTCGAAGCTGGTTCTTGTACCTTGTTTACAGCTGACAACGAGCATGTAGCCTATACTCAAGTATACTGATTTGGATGATTTTTTTTTAATTTAAAGATAAGATTTTCAAAGCGTATATCTTCAAGAATATCCTTAAATTTTATTTTTTGAACGTTATGGTCACCTTTTTTGCCAAATTGGTATCTTGTGCAAACATTAAGAACTTCAACTTACGTTGAAATGAGTTTTAACATTGTTTTATATGATATCTGTCTGTAGTATGTACCTTATTGTATCCTTGCAGCATTTACCTGTACATATTTCAGAATGCTTGCATAGCTATTACACTTCCATGTTTAGATCTTGAAAAAAGAAAAGTTAATTTCTACTTTTTTCAGTTTTTAACTATGTTTTTCAGCTCTTACATAAATGGAACATATATTTATCAAAGTTTTACTGCACTTAAAACTTTGTTGTAGAAACTTATGTTATTGTGTTTTTAAATTGTATATAAATTACATTTAGCTCGAAATGAACGAGAGTATTCGTTCCCTGCATTTTTATTTTCTGGACTTTTGTTCATCCAGCTCACGTCTTCAGCTGTCACGTTTGAACCTAGAGGTTTTGGCAGAACTTATGATGTTTCTCAGCCGTGACAGGCCAGCGAGAATATATTGAGCACAAGGAAGTTTTATTTTTTATATTTTATAAGAAATAACAAATACCAATAATCTATTGAAAATTAGAAATTATTTCTTGATACCGCAGATAAAGTTATTTTTTCCTACAACAAAACAATTTAATTGGATTTATTATTTGTTACATAAATTAACATTTTCTACTTTTGAACTAAAGTTTAATCATATTTAATCAAAAAACAAAGTATGGACAGCACAAAAATATCTAAAAGAATTTGAGTGTGAAAAGCTTATTCACACAGCATATTACTGAATCTTAAAAATGCGGATATTTATTTCGAGTAGTAATGTATTAATAGCTGCGATATATTGGCTGTACAATTTTTATTCGGTTTGGGTATAAAAGAATAAGAGTCATTCTGGAACACCTAGAAAATTAGTTTATTTTTTTGTTAAGTTCAGTCTGAGCAATATCATTTACAATATGTTTGAAGAGTCCTATCTTCTATCAAAATGCACATCAGCTTGAAGATTTTAAATAACATCAATTACTTCGTGACACAGAGAATTACAATAAATAAGGTATGGTTTGCTTTTTAATGTGTAACTGTGAAATATAACTATATGATTAAACACATATTTAACGGATTTTAAAATATCGGTTCAACTTTTATGTTGAAATATAATATTTGAATTCTGATCTGAAATCAGATTTATTTTGATCTGATACCAATTTTAATAAAATACTTCGTTACACATAAGTCAAGTAAGGAAATTGTGTTTTGCGATGAAATAACTCCAATATATGTGAAATTTGTGCTAGCAACAAATCCTTCTTTTTAAGTGGAAGTTCTACATATACTAGAAGTGAAACATTCAATAAAAAGTAGGCAAGACATATTTGTAAAATTCAGCATTAAGATTAACTTCGTTGATTAAGATTATTAAAGTATACACAGTAGCGAAGATCCCAGTTTCCAAAACCTATTAAATCCTTTCATCAGTGGCACGTGATATTAGTACATATTATGTCTTTCAAAGTGACGCTAACTGAGAGCAATATGATAAGAAAGAATGGGCGAGAAAGACCTCGTCAGAATTTATTTCTTTCCATCATCACTTCTACTTAATAGAAGAGGACGAATGATTAATCGCAGTAGCAGCCAGGGGATGATCTATAGTGGGATAGAAACTTCATTGTAGCTAATGTATTTTGGTCGCTCTATCGCATGTGCGTCTTTTTGTACGAAGATATATTGCAGTGATTTTGTCTCGTATTGATGAAGCTTTTATAATAGAAGCGTCTGCTGAATAACTGCTCTAGAACTTATATCGGCTAATGGTTTCTTGAAAAAGTAGTTTCAGTGATTGAAATTTTATTAACTAAATGCTGCTGCTTATTTTTTATAAAATATCTCTTAACGTTGACAAACACACTGCTTCACAAATCCAACCATTTTCAATAAAGCTGATGAAATCATCAATTTATTATATTATAATAGCTAATTTAAATGCAAAAATTTTATACTTTTGGGAGTTCTAGGTAAGTTTTCGAGAAAAGTTCTCCCTAAAAATACTATTAAGAAACAAAACACGCCAGGAATGTTGTTAAAAGGCTCTAAAACATAGAATTTATGCTTCTGAAATAAAAGAACGTATGTCTAATATGTCTTCATCTGACTGTCGTAATAATCTCAAGAGGTGTTTCTGAAATTGTACAGATTTTTTTTTTTTTTTTTTTTGAATATCTTACCTTAGACGCTTAAGTTTGCACTGCAAAAATTAAACTAATGTTTTTACTCTATAATACTGACAGCCGAGGCTCCAATCCAAAACTGTGAAATGCAGATTAATACACTGTAAAACTAGCAATTTGACAGTTTCTGTAAACTTTAGCTGTATTATAATGCAAAAACAACAGTATAATACTAGCAGCAGAAGTTCGAGTTTAAAACTGTAATATGTACGGTACAAAATTGTTAAATTAGCAAGTTTACAGTTCAGTGCTGTAAAATTAGCAGTTTTTACAGTTTATTACTATAAAATTAGCTGTATTATACTGTAAAAACAACATTCAGTTTTCACTATGCGAATTTTCTTTCAAAAAAAAAAAAAGATGGATTCGAACAGAACAGAAAGCATATTAAATAACTGCAAAAACCAAATTCTGCACTAAAATTTGAAAAATTTATTTATTATTATTATTTTAATAATTTCATCAATTTCCCTTGTAACACTTGTATGGGGGGGGGATAAAAAATTAATAAAATACAAGTAAAAGATGACGCTCGATACGTTTCAAGCAATCTGCTAAAACAAGAAAAGAAATCACGTAAAAAAAGTGTGGAATTCAATTGTGTCATCCATTCTTCGTTTTCTAGCTTGCACTGGTGCTTTAGACCTAACTAGAAAACTTTAGACCTTACGAATGTTAATCCCACGTATAACTTCTCGCCGGAATATGACTAACACAATGCCTGGATCCGGCAGATAAACTTAAGTATAAAATTGAAGCAACACAAGAGAAATATCATTTTGAATAATGGCAATCGTCAAAAGACATTTTGAGTATGCACTAATTTAATTCCTGGGTTACAAATACTCAACAGTTTGCGCTTTTCTCTTAAAAGGACAGGCGATAGTTTTGGGGAAGACGTCAAGGAGTGGAAAAATTCTAAGCACGGATTATTTTTGAGCACATTGGTTCTTGGAGGGAAACCAAAGTTGTGTCGTGTATAAAATTCTGTGTGCTGTACAAAGATATACATTTAGTTTCAGATTTGAAGTTATCATTCTGCTAACTGTACCTTTTAATTGTTCATTTATCTAGTTAAAATTGTTCTGAAAAACTCACCAACAGTTGTTGCTGGAATTGATTATTTTAGTGATACTACTGAGCAATTATACTGCAAGCAAGCATTTGATTCGGTACATTTTGTATGCAATTCATCTAGATTTGTAATTTTCTAAAAGCTATTCTCTAAAATTATCATATTTATTATTACTCTTCGTGCTGTTGACACTTATAAGCAGTTATATAGCAACACTTGTTTAATTCGATATGAAAATTAATGTAAAGGATGCATTTCGTATGCAGTTCATCAATTTGATTTGCATTTTCCCAGAAACAAGTCTCTAATATTAACATGCTCATGTTGCTTTCTGTGCTATATTGTTTATTTATTTACTCAATTAATTGTGATAAAAAAAGGTAAACATGTTTAAAAATTAATTGTAATGTTCGAAAATGAATATGATTATACTTTTTTCATAAGCAAGATTCAGCAAAAGGTGTCAATTTGAAAATGTTTTACAGCACACATCAGTTTTATGCATTTTTTGTAGTTTCGGTAAATCTCCTTTTTTTATTTGTCTTTATTTATGTCCCCTTATATTGCATGTCATCCATAATAATTCTTTTGTTCTGCTTTTTCAGTCGATATTTGCTGTTATTTGAATATTGACCGGCGCATAACATCTGGTGCGCCAACTTCTAATCCCTCTCGAGAGCAGTTGCGCCATATGTCCTGCTCCAGCATCAGCAAAGATCTAATAAAAGTGAGGACTCTGCTGAGCTGTCAGCTGCGTGTGATTCTTAAGATATTAGGTGCTCTGTGCATATGGTTCACACGTAGAAGGATATAAATGTATTGCATTATTATCTCAATCTGCTTAACACTACCAAAATATTCTTCTAATGCAAAAACTCGAGTAGAACTTAAATTGCAATAATGTCTATTGTACTTTTTATTTAATAATATGCATGTTTGCATGTTATTAAATAAAATTCTCTAAAATTATCATACTTATTATTACTCTTCGTGCTGTTGGCACTTATAAGCAGTTATATAGCAACACTTGTTTGATTTAATACGAAAATTAATGTAAAGGATGCATTTCGTATGCAGATCATTAATTTGATTTGCAATTTCCAAGAAACAAGTATCTAAAATTAACATGCTCATTGTTTCTCCCTGTGCTGTATTGTTTATTTATTTATTCAATTGATTGTGATAAAAAAGGTTTGTTATTGATAAGGTATGATGTTAGGAATTTTGTGAGCTTTAACTCACCCACAGACACCTAGATAGAAGTTCACAGGAGGTCTTTGCAATCTCCTAAAGCACATCCATAGTTTTCAAATTGTGTGTGACCGTTCAGAATTCTTAAAGAGAGTATTGCGATGGTTTAAAAAAATTAAAGCTGCCCTTCTTTCTTACTCCCTAACATAACAAAATTCATGAAAAACAGCAGATCGTATTTCTTTAATTAAAATAGTACACATATAAGCACACACGCACATGTAAAGAAAAGGAAATACGTTTTCGTATTCCTGTAGTATGTAAAAATAGCGTTCTTAATAGAGAACGATTTAATTTAAAACAAGTGTAGCGAACATGTCCGAGATAGGAAAGAGGGGTAGAGTTGAAAAGAGAAAAAAATAATAATAAAATATCCCAATAAAAAAAGAACTCTTTGTTGAAACTGAAAACAAATAAAAAAGATCAATAAAGCAAAAAATGAAACCTGTAACTAGTGTTATTAATCCAAATCATGGTTTTACTATCAACGAAAGCCGCAGAATAGCTAGAGGATCGGAACATTCCTCATAAAAACATACGACATTAAGCACACATTTTGGCAAAGTACGAAGACAAGTCGTGCTTTTTAGAAATCTGAACTGTTTCCTTATTGTATCTACTAATGGCGCTGCCATAAACTTGCATTGCCCCACCCAGAAATAAATTATTCCTACACTACTCGTAGGTAGAAATCAATCAAACCGAACACAACAGAACTGAAGGAATCTTTTACAGTGGGTAGCATATTTTTCTTTCAAACTTATGTAACTACTATTTATCGCCTTTTTTTCATGCAAAAAAAGCTTTTAAAAAGATCCTACACAGACAGAAGAACACAATAAGGAATATGCAGACTTTTAACTATAGAGTTAGGGCCCTGCTCCATATCAGCGTAAAACGCGACAGAAACTGAAGGCAGAAACCGAAAATCTGGGTACTTTCCATAGGAACACTATGTAATCCATTTTACGTTTCTGCTTTATTTTTCTGATTTACGTCAATGTGGAGCAGGGACCTTACACCTAACATTTAGCTCCATGGCTAAAGAAACCTTAATCACTTGGACTACTCTGTGTGGCGTGTAGTTAAGAGGCGCTCCAACAAAGTTTCCCAACAATTTTACTGCTAGAAGCGGTTGTGGGTACAATTTCAAAAGTTCTTAAGACGTCCCTCATGAATGCATGCAGTCGATTTTGACAGTAAATAAAGGCTGATATAGCCTCTGATGATGTGTTCATTGATATCATCCCTTGCATATCTGCTCATCAGTACAAAACTTATTTTTTGTAATACTTGCTTTTTTTTCATTTGTTTGTTCAAATGTTTCTATATGCATCAATTTGTTCTTAAATACCTGCCCTACCCTATATGTTAGGTACGTATGGGTGTATCTTGATAACTCAAATATAGTGAGCAGTAAAAGGTTGAAATTTTGCTAATAGATTCGGAGTCTAGTTGTGCAACATCACGTTTGGCTGCATTAAGATGTTCCAAAAGGGATCTTTTACAGCTTTTTAAAGCAGATTAATCTTATGATTTAGCGACCGCTTGTCAATGCATAACAAAGCTTTTCGTTGCTTAATTTCTGTCATCATCTTGGATACTTATCGTCAAGTTGGCGAAAAAATGATTTTTCGAATGTACACTGGTGGACAAAATTAAGAGATGGAAGGCATTTTTACACATTTCTCGGAAAATATCGCATTAAACCTATACAATTGTTGCCAAATAGTAGCACTATGACACTGGTGTCACTGAGATGAGTTATCGTCTTCTTATAGGTCTAAGGCAGCAGGAGGTATAAAAGTCTACAGCTGCTCTGCTCATTCCACTCTACAATGCAGTAGCCGTGTTTATCGTGTTTCTTGAATAATCTTGCTGTTTTTGTTATTTTTTAGGTAAAATGAGTTAACATCATCATTTAGACGAAGGTATGAGGTGGAGAATTGTGAGTAAAATAAAGCAGAACAATACCCAGCTCAAGTTGCTAAGAAATTAGGTGCAAATCCCGCGTTGTTTCGAATTTGTGGAGTCAGTTTGAAAACAGTGAGACAGTATCCAGAAGAGCAGGACAAGGTCGTCTGAAAGCAACAACGTGCGATGAAGACCAGTATTTATTACTTACAGCCAAGCGCCAGAGGATGTCTACAGCGACACAACTGTCTAATGACCTATCTGCTGCCACAGGAACATTAGTTTCAAGAAAGACAGTTACCAGGAGGTTTGGGGAAAGTACATTGAATGCCAGGAAGTCCGCAATTTGCATCTCCCTCACTCCCTGACACAAAAGAGAGCGTGTACAATGGTGCACACAGCATCAACACTGGACACAGCTCCAATGTGCTTACTGTCTTTTCACAGATGAGTCTAGATTCAGTCTACAACCTGATTCTCAGCACGTATTCATATGGAGAGAACCTGGGACCCGATACCATCCCAGTAACATCATGGAAAGGGGCCTTTATGCTGGTGGAGGTGTTATGATTTGGGCAGGAATCATGCAAGATACCCGCAAAAGACTCCATGTGTTTGACACTGGTTCCAGGAATACCCAGAGATACATGCAAAAGATCCTACAACCCTATGTACGTCTTTTCAGGGGTGCTGTTGGCTCTGAATTCGTCTTTATGAACGATAATTCAAGACCGAATAGAGCTATCCTGGTTAAGGAGTATCTGGAAAGCGAAGACATTCATCGAATGGATTGGAGAGCAAAATCTCCTGACTTCAACCCTATTGAACATGCTTGGGATGCCCTTGGGGGAGCTAGTGCGAAACGCTAACCCCCACCCAGAACCATTCTGGAATTGAAAACTGCTCTTGTGGAAGAGTGGAGGGATCTGCCTCAAGCACTCCTTAACTCTCTCATTAACAGCACGCACATTCCTTGTGCCTGCTGTCTATCAGTCAGAGGGGACCACACACCATACTAAAAGTATCCACACACCATGTACGCCTCACTTTCATTGCCACCATCCATCATGAAGTTCATCACACATTGGACAAGTGGCAATAATTTTTGACAATGAATGGCACTTTCATTTTCGCTTCGCACATATTTTGTCATGCTACAAGTTATATCCATACCAAAGTTTATTAATTTTTATTCAGTATTAACGAGATAATTCGGAAAATGCCTTCCATCTCCTAATTTTGTTCACCAGTGTAGTTTCAATTTAGCTCTATTGCTATATTTAGCGAATAACCCAGTGAATCATGTTAAGACTGTCGATATTTAGAAAACGGATAGCTCTTAAACCTGTGTTTGCATCGATTTGCGAATGAAGAAGAATTAAGAAATGTAGCTTCTAATGCTTCGTTCATGAGTGCTTCCCCTCCTATTCTTTTGAACTACTTAAACACATCAATTATTAAGTAGATGTTTAAAGAAGTAGGGTGAGAGAGATTGACGACAGTTTCTTTCTCTCTCTTATGAGTAAGTCGTAGCTTTATAGTTAGCAAAATTTAAGGTACTACATTTAATTTAAGGTAGTAGTCTGGTAACTTACGCCTATTTTCATGACATCTTTGAAGGATGGATTTTTTTAGGAAAATAAAAATGAAGTATCTTGAATATTAAGAGTGTTTTTATTTACATATTGAAAATATAAAAAAAAATATTTGAAAAAATTTAATAGTTTATTACTATTATTATTGTCCCTCGAAGTTGGAACTTCAAAAAAAAATGCACGTGGGTGGCCCGGGTGATTTTGGCTCTTGATGTTATCTGAAATCAAATATTCTTGATTATTCTTAATCTATAGACATGTCATTCTGGTCGGAACTACTGAAGTTAAATTTCAAGGGTAAATAACAAAATGGCGGACTTTAAAAAAAAAGTCCTTTTATTTTAGCAAAGAAAGGGTTGTAAAATAAAAAGTTAGGGGTGAAAAAAATTCTCTTTAGTTCCGACGAGAACTATAAGTGTGTAGAACAGCCTGTTAAAATTTGAAAGCAATCGGTTCAGTAGAAGAAAAGTTAGGACCCGGGCCGACCAGAAAAACAGTGTTTTGAGAAAAACGCGTTTAAAGTTCAACAACAAACTCCGAGGCGCTCTAGGAAACTCGTTATAACTCCCGAAATATTTCGAATTTCTGTCTGAAATTTTCACAGTATATTCTCAAGACATTGTACTTTCAAATTAGGCAAAAAAAAAAATCGAGTTTTTGAACTCAAGTTACCAGACTACTACCTTAAAGGTTGGTCTCCGAGGCGCTCTAGGAGACTCGTTCTAACTCCCGAAATATTTCGAATTTCTGTCTGAAATTTTGATAGTATATTCTCAAGACATTGTACTTTCAAATTAGGCAAAAAAGAAATCGATTTTCTGAACCCAAGTTACCAGACTACTACCTTAAAGCCAGACTAAAGGTAGCTAAATAATCACTACTTTGCACTTTGCAGAAGAGCGTAAAAAATGTCTGGTGCACACAAAGGCTGGGACTCGCGCTTTCATAACACTGGTAAAATTTCGTTAATATGGCTCCATGTAGATAATAATTATATCCACAAAGCAGTAATAATCTGAAAATGTCCATTTTGGACATACGTTAATCTGACTTTCAGGCAGAGATATATTGTCGATATTTTTTGGCTCCAAAAAAGAAAATAGCGTTGAAGTTATTTTTGATGCATTTAATTCCTAATCATACAAAGACTAAATCAAACACGAAAGTACATAGACGAGTCGTAAATACTGTAGAGCAGTGCAAAATAGTAAGTTGATCTTTTTTTTTTTCGAATCGATGCTGCATTTTTCTTCACAAATCCATAAACTAGTTCAAGTGAGAGAGGAAGTCATTCAGTTGTAAAGAAAATATAAATTCGGAAAAAGAATTGCGAGAGGATAAAATTCCCATCCATTTCATACTCTACAAGGAGCAACTCTTAAGACTTTAGTAAATCAAGACAGATTTATTTTCCGTTTAGATACTTGCGTGTTGCTATGCTCCCTTTCCATGCGATTACCTACAATAGATAGTAAAAATTACTTTCTGTAAATCTTCCGTTTGAGGTATACAATTATTTCGATTGAAAACAATGGGAATAAACTGCTGTTATAGCTAGAGAAAGTTTTTTTTTGAATATTGTTAGTTATTATCTTGAATATTTAAATGCATAAATTTT
This sequence comes from Uloborus plumipes, assembly GCA_038373865.1. Classification (NCBI taxonomy): domain Eukaryota; kingdom Metazoa; phylum Arthropoda; class Arachnida; order Araneae; family Uloboridae; genus Uloborus; species Uloborus plumipes. Next base: position 13,222 of record JAXGGA010010771.1, read on the forward strand.
ACTTTTGCTTTCAGACTAATGAGACTATCAAGATACTTGTGAAGACGTAACAGCAAGCAATGTTGGAAAGATCAAATAATAAATTTCTGTAGCTCCTCGATCATTAATAATTGTTATTAAATTTCCTTCAGATTAACTGCAGTCTTCCGATGAGTTTAATATTCAAATTATTTTATTGTGAACTTACTGAAAGCGTACTTTAAAAAAGTACTGGACCAATTTTTTTTTTACTTCGTGTGCTTTATGACTTTTTCTACTGAAAAAATCCTACGTGTTTGCAGCAGCTTATGGAGTCACAGCTCTCTCATAATCTTTTGCTTTTAAATCAAAGGCAATACTTTTTTTCGCTTCTCTGTACACAATCAATATTTTAACGACAACTATGAATAATATTTGCCACCTTTTTAGTATTAATATTAAAAAATCGTTTCTTTAAGAATACTAATACTTATTTTAATTTTTGATAACATTTCATAAATGTTTTTTGATAAATGAAAGCAATAATCATCACTACAAATCTACATTCATTTGTTATTTTGTGTCTGTTAACACTGAAAAAATAAATAAATAATAACAAAACAAAATAGTCAGCGATTTCGCTTTAAATTATAAAGATACTAGTATTACATTGCTGTAAATTTATCATTTCAAACAATGTTATGCAACATACCTCGATGCATCTGCCGACTTACCCCGACTCCGGGGTAAGTACCCAAGTAGCATCAACTCATCGGATTTTTCTCGGCCGATCATCGAACTCCTCGTAAACTGATCCCGTAACGTACGATGACATCGTTCCGATCAGTATCCGAGCACGGTTTTCGATGAGCTACTTTTCATTGGAAAGCGATATCTTTCCGATCAACTTTCCCGATGAATTTCCCGTGCATCCAAAATTGATCCTAAATTCATCGGAACGGTACTGCACTGCTCGTAAATTGCTCCAAATGTCATCATATTTCGAGAAAAACTCATCAGATATTTCTGCTCGGATTCTGCTTGGCCGATGAGACATATTGGAGCAAATCCCGATGAGAACTCATCGAATCCGATGATCGGCTGATGAGAATTTCATCGGGTTTCGATGAATGGCCGATCATCGGCCGATGAGATTATGCTGCTAGGGTTGGCATTGCTGAATAGCCTTCGAAAAATATTTCTCACGAGTTTCCCAGTGAATTTTAGATGATGTCCCTGGTAGTTTTTTGTAGCCAAGATTTTACCCTATCAGAGGCATAAATTACACTGCTCGACATTGAAAATGCAACACCAAGAAGGAGTGGTCAGAAATTCATGAAAATTTTACCGTAGACGCACGTCACTGAGTTATGCAAATGATCTGAAATGCGCAGCTCTCCGACGCACGTGAAGTAAGATATAAGAGAATGAAGTTGAAAAGTGGGCTATGTTCATGTTGGTTTTTCTGCCAGACTAATTATCGGAGAAATTTGGTTTTTGTCTCGAAGGATACGTGTGATAGGAGGAAATGCCACACCATCCTCAACGAAGACACTTCCAGCATATAGACGACTTTACAAGGGGTATGGTGATAGGACTGAGAAGGGGAGGTTGGTCCATACGTCAAATTGCAGCTGATACCCACATGGATGCAAGCACTGTGCATCGGCTGTGTCGGAGATGGTTGGAAAGAGGAAATGTAGCCACATTGAGGAGTGCAGGTGCAGCCAGAGTGACGTCAGACCGCTTGGATCGACGGATTCACCGACAAGCTGTGGCGGACCCGCAAGTCACTTGTACGTCGAATCTGCAGCACGTGCAAGGTACCCTGGATGTTCCTGTGTCGACCAGAACCATTTCCCGTCGACTGGTTGCACGTGGCCTGCAATCACGGCGCCCGCTAAGAAGACTGCCATTGACCTCACAGCACAGACTCCAACGTTTGGAATGGTGCCGGACCAGAGCGACGTGGATGGCAGAATGGCAAACCGTAGTGTTCTCAGATGAATCCCGCTTCTGTTTGTTCAGCGATAGTCATCGCATACGTGTGTGGCGTCGACGTGGAGAAAGATCGAATTCGGCAGTAACTGTGGAACGCCCCACAGCGCGACAACGTGGCATAATGGTTTGGGGCGCTATTGCATACAATTCCGTATCACCTCTAGTTCGTATTCGGGCACTATGACGGCCCAACGATATGTAGATAATGTACTGCGGCCGGTGGCAATCCCCTACCTTCAGGGTCTGCCAAATGCAATTTTTCAACAGGATAACGCCCGGCCTCACAGTGCTCGAATCAGTCAACATGCTCTACGCGGTGTACAGATGCTTTCCTGGCCACCATACTCTCCTGACTTTTCACAAATCTAACATGTGTGTGACGTGATTGGACGCCGTTTGCAGAACCTGCCACTGCCTCGTTCAGAGGACGAACTGTGGCAAATGGTTGAAAGGGAATGGAGTGCCATCCCTCAGGACACCTTCCGCAGGCTTATTTACTCCATGCCTAGACGTGTTTCTTCGTGCATCGCTGTCCGCGGTGGTCCTACTTCTTACTGAGCCGACGCCGTCCTCGCTCTAAATTTTGCTTATTTATTTTGAAATAAATATCACTTATTGTTCCATGCTGTCTCTGTCTTCTTACAAAATTTCATCAATTTCTGACCACTCCTTCTTGGTGTTGCATTTTCAATGTCGAGCAGTGTACTTTTACCATAAGTGCAACAGAAAAAAATAGAAAAATCGAGAAGTAAAAACTATGCCAAGTAGCCCTGGTCTCCCATAGTCTAAAAACGCATTTTCTAAACTTAAAAATTACTTCAAATTATTTTTGAAAATGTACCTGCAGTGAGTCTCTCGAGGGAGGGGTGATCGACCCCATCGGCCCTTCCTTGTATCCGTCCCGGCTTCAAGGGAACAAGGATGGTTTGTCGTCAGGAAGCTTTTTCTGTACTTGGAAATTTCACGATTTAGGGTCACCTGGGGTAATTCCTGGTCAAAAAGCATTAACATCCAATTATCACAAAATCTATCTAAGTTAGAGTTACAAATTTTGGTATGGAGGAAGCACATTGGGATGTCCCATCGAATAAAATATTCATGCTATCAACAATACATAATGAACTTGAGTAATTGTCGTTAATTAGTGACCAGGAATTTTCCCAGAGATGGGGTAATTCCTGGCCACTTACGGGGCAATTATTGGTCACTCACATGATTGATGAAAATGCATACATTTTGTAAGCACATTATTAATTCAAGTTATTAAACTAATTAGATAAAGAATTTATTTATATACATAGTTAATTAAACACTGTATTTAGTTTTTTTAAGGAAGAATGCAATTGTTTTCAACATAATAGCTTTATTTAATAAAACTTAGCCAAAATACTTTTTATACACTTTGTATGCAATAGCTACAGCTTTTATATCTGTTGTGAATGAATCTTCACCTACCAAATAAATAGGTCCATAAAAAATATGGTGCACATGCACCATACACACTGAACACATGCTTCTGTCTGTTATGAACAGGTTAAGGTGAACAGTTAAGTGAATAGTACAATGCAGTTACAATTAAGCATTTTTCTTAGTATAATTAAGAATAATTATTAAAACTTATAAAATAATTGGATGAAATTTAACAAAGAAAAATTGAGTATATTGTATACTTATCATTAACAGATAAGAATGTTACTTTGCGGTTACAGTTAACTTTGCAGTTAAGGCTCACAGAGTTACATATAATTTAAATCAATAACATATGTCAATAATAGGTGAAAAAATAATCCATAAATATTAAAAAAAGGACTGACCAGGAATTACCCCACTGACCAAGAATTACCCCAGTAGCCAGGGGCATTATTTGGAGCCTTCCTGCAAATTATTCAAAACAATAATGGTAAATCCAAAACTATTTTTCAGTAAGTGACATGGTACCTAATTCAACCAAAAAAACGAAAAAGAAAAATATTCAGAAGTTTGAGTTTGATCACGATCTTTGTACAAATGTATCAAAACTATGGCCTATCTTGTTTTATGAAATTTAACAAGCGATTTTAAAAAGATTTTTTTTTTCAAACTAAATACACAGTCAACTCATAATTAAGTAATGAATTGCAATGAAGATAGTTCAGAGTACCTCTGTGATTTTTTTCATTTTGCTGAAGGATTATTAAGACATAAAAAGGACTGTGACCAGGAATTACCCCAGAAACTTGCTGACCAGGAATTGCCCCGGGTGACCCTACTCTAAAGAAAAAATATGTTTCGCTCTAAGTGACAGCATTCGTCGCATTACTTACGCCACGTGGTGAAACAATACTCTCTAAAATGCCAAGGAAAAACAAGAATCAAAAACACACATTATTTATACATTTCCCATAACCCAAACAATATTTTACAAGCACGATTGCGAATCATTGGTTTAAATGCAATAAATTCATAGAAATATTAAGGGATTTACAGTACCTTTTTAACAAATTTCTTCAATTTACGTAAAGAATGTAATTCTTTGAAATCTTTATTTCTGCACTTTTAACAATCAATAATTTATTTTCAAACATTAAAAATTTTGCTCACTTTTTTTTAAAATTTGAAAAATTTAAGAAAAGTTCATTTTTTTAAAAATCCTAAGGCTTTTTTATTTCTGCACTAATTTCAAAATTTCTTTTTGCGAAATGATCACAAGAATTACCTCCAAAAATCTGTGCATTCATTTTCTTATATATTGATTTGAAAATATTTTGTGACCTTTTATGTAAAAAATTCTTAGAAAGTTTTGTTTTTAACAAGTTCTAAAAATTTTTGAAATTTATGAAATCCTTATTTAATGCACAGTTTTGTTGAAGATATCATCCTGAGTGCAAAAAATATTGCTTTAATGTTGTATCTTTAATAGAAAAAAGTACTTTAAAGTTTTGTTTTTCCATTAGAACACATAGCATGCATGCCATAAAGTAACTCATAACTTTTTAAAAAAATTAGCTAAAGTAATGCTATTTTTTTCCGAGTGTTTTTAATAACTTTTACTTTTGAAATGAGCAATAAAAATTGTTTTGGTCTTTTGGTCATTTTTGAGGTACTGTGACCCCTTAATATCGACAATGTATCGTACGCTCATTTACGAGTATTTTAAGGTAACAAAAGCTCATTTTGTTTGCACTGAGATGTATAAATGTTTACATTTTTATTCCTTTCCGAAATTAATTAACCCCGTTTCGGGGAAAAAAGACACTTTAAAAATTTAACTTTATTATACTGTGTGAAATGAAACCGCAAACTTGAGCCACATAAGATAACTTTAATTAACCACCCTTTTTCGGGATTAAATTTTAGAGAAAAACTCATTTCAACAAGTATTCTTAATTAAATTTATAAAAAAGCGAGAAAGGGTGTCCGAAGTTTATTCGAAATTAAATAAAAAGGATAAAAAAAGGTTATTTGCCATTCAGCCAGATGATTCCGTTTGCATGATGATTTAATTAAATTTATAAATTAATGCTATAAAAAAGTGTGGACTAGAATTACATAATTACACTCACCTAAAATTAGAAACTAGCACCATAAAAGATAATTATGTGTAAGTATTAACAATGCATTTTAAAAACTTATCGAACTTGACGATATTAATACTGCTATGTAACATAAAAGCGAAACAATTTCTTAGCTTTTTATTTTCTTTTGAAAATTTTAACAGGAATCATTTGAACATTCCTTATTTAATTAATCATTAAAGCAGTAAATTGATATTGATGAGAAAAAAGAACATATTTTAACTGTTAGTTCTAAAAGTATAAAAATACACATGTTATTTTCGAAAGTGAGTTAATAAGAAGGCACATGTAAATATCAAGTCTATTTTTAAAGTAACATTGTTTTAAAATATAATAATTGCTGTTCGACATAGTTGCTTCTTAAAGCCTTTTTGGTATTTTAAGTGAATATTACAAGTTACTGCACTTTCTCCTCGTAGTGCAAATGACTATTTAATATTTATTAATACATCATTTAAGACATCACTAGTTTCTTGAATGTAAATAAGAAATCAATTAATAATCTTGGGTGCGTTTAATTACAAAGTTTAAACTAACTTATAAAATGTTTTATATTTTTTCTAACTTATAAAGAACACCCTAAACGAAAAGCAACATCTTCCAAAGCTGCAGAACACTGAAAGTTCTATCGAATTCTACCACAATGTATAGCTCGGTTTCTTGAGTTAGGTTATTTCTCTAATTTTAAGTGAAATAATATCCTTCCCATTGGATCTTTTTATTCGAATATTTGCATTACATTGGCATACTTTTCTATGGAGTTTCTTCCTGTTTTCTGGAACGAAAAATATGTACATTTATCATAGTATTTGAATTAAAAACCAGATGAGCGAAGTTATCATAGAGGGGTCGTTTTACAAATCAATTTTTGTTAGTATTTTTTTTTCTCTCAAGTTATTAACATATTTAAAAAATATTTATGACATGATCACTGAAAAAAAGATTAGCATATTTTAAAAGTTCCATTCAAAGAAAATTATGAATGATGTTTACCAAGTTATTAAGTTTCTTTTTTTCTTATAAATCATCAGATCTTTTGTACCCCCTCAGAGAAAGACTAACGTAATTCCAGTTTCGATACTTTTCAGGATAGCACTAAAACATTTGTCTGATGCATAGAAAGGATGGGACTTGCGCTGTTTAATAGCTGCTAAAAATTATGGAAAAATTTGGCTGATGCGGAATATGGTTCTATATACAATACAGTAACAAAGTGAAAATAGCCATTTTTGTACTTACGCTAGTCTGGCTCTGAGCAACAGAAATAATGCATGATTTTTGTCATAAAATGCAGCAAATATTAAAGATCACAACATAAGAAAATCAACAGTTTTGCGCATGCTTGAGCAAAAATTGTCCTAAACACTTGAATGACAATAAAGTGAAACATAAACTCCAAATGAAACCCCACTTTTATCATTTCCCAAAATCTCTTACGGTAAAATGGAAATTGTTAATGTCTCCAAAAAGAAGCCATTAATTCTGCTTCTGGTATCTTTTCATATGAAGGATTTGAAACAAATTGAGCCCGTGCTTTATGTCCAAACCAGCACGTCTCTGATAGCTGACATCTTAATATCATTACTCGTGTCACTTTCTTAGGGAATTATTAACGGAAGATAAATGATTGGAATTTCCTTTGTTTACTCAGGAGAGAGAATTGCGACACAGCCGAGTTCCCAGCCATTGTTTTCTCAGAATTTTCTTGTAAAGCAGATTAAACGCTGAAGGAAAGAAACTTAAATAGGATCGGGCTTAAATGAAATGTTAGTAAAGATGACATATATATTTTTATTGCTTTAACACCTGCTTGAATTATTGAGTATATGGAATGTGTAAAATGAGTTCTAATAGTAATTTGAGCAAAAAATGTCACAAATAATTTGCTTTAAAAAGAATTAATTTTAGAACAAATGTAAATAAAGGAAAAGAAAGAAAAACAAATTGCTTTCAAATTTTTCTTTCTGCCTTAAATTAAGTTTTTTTAAAAAACTCAATCAATGAAATTGTTTGGGACGATGCCGTAGATGACTTTTAATAATTCGGCAAGGGTTCGTAATTTTATAAAATTTTCAAAGTAACTTTAAGATAAAATTTGACTTATTCTCATGGTAATTTGAACTATAAAAATGACTGGATCAATATTTATGCTCCATTATTTATTAACCTAAATGAGTAGTTAAATAGTAACTCACATAAGGGAAAATAAAAAATTCTGGAAGATATGCACTTGTTGTCAGACTGTTTATTTTATTCGAATTTGAAAATGATGTATAAAATGATGAAGTGTTCAACATAATTTAGTAAAGAAAAAAAAAAAGGGTAATTTTTGCCAAAGCCGTGCCAAATAGAAGCTTTTTTTTTTCATTTTCTTGGTTTCCTTCAACTGATACAGAGTATCACCCCCCCCCCCCTGAATGAAGGCCTCTGAAAAGGAGATCAGATTAATATTTCTAATGATTAAAATAACGATATGAAGACCGCCGGAAAGAAAGGTGAAAAGTCATTTTTTGTTTGACTTTAGTTCAATATGGCAACACTTAGAATTTGATCCTCTATTTAAAAAATATTTTTGGAAACAAATAGAACCGACTTCAGTTGAAAATTGCTCTAAAAAGTAAAAAATAATTTTTTTCTTTGAACACCATCGAAACTACTTTTAAACATAAGTTTTGAAGTCGGCGCAAAAACGATAGGTAAAATGATATTTAACCATATTTTGCCAACATTTTTTCAGAGAAACCATTGAAAATTAAAAGCAGAATATTTGTACCATTACACGAATGTGTGGTAATAAATGAAATGAATCCATTAAAATTTATATTTATAGTTGAATTGTAGTTGCGTATGATTCTATACATTGTTTTTGCGCCGACTTCAAAACTTATGTTTAAAAATAGTTTCGATGGTGTTCAAAGAAAAAAATTATTTTTTACTTTTTAGAGCAATTTTCAACTGAAGTCGGTTCTATTTTTTTCCAAAAATATTTTATTTCATTCTTTTTAGTGTAAATGCACTTAAAATAATCAAAATATAGTTAAAAAACCATGCAGCTGTTCAAAAAAATCCTTGCAGACCTGGAGTAAATCTCATTCCATCAGGAAATTCAACCCGACGCATTTAACCACTTGACCATCGGGTCGCTCATTGAAGTAAGGATTTACGATAGCACATATTGTTTTAAATAACATGACATTTTAGTTTTTCGATCATAACTTTTTTTCTAGTGAACAAATATCGTCATATGAATACATGGTACCTAAGTTAACCATCTCCTATCGATTAAAAAAATCGTCCAAATCGGTTCAGTAGATCAGATGTTATGTGCGAGGGGAAAGGGGTTAGAGTAAGACTTGGAAAATTAGCGCAAGTTTTTGCATTTCATGCAAAATAATTTTCAACTAAAGTGGACTCTTTAGCTTTTTTCAAACACCACAAATCAGAACCTTATTTTTTTAAAATTTGTGTCACTTTAATGGTCGTTCATACCCCCCCCCCCTCGCAGTGCAAAAAAAACATTACACAGCAGATTTTGCCTAATAACTCAACACTCATGGTGTTTGATACATTTTATTTGTTTGTAATGATGTTTTTGGTCACAACCAATATGAAAATCACAAAAAATAGTTACTTTAATTTTTAACGCATATTTATCATCTTCAGAACTTTTGAGTTTTAATTTTACCTTGAATTTGACGTAAATGCAAGGTATAAAATACAGAATTTTATAAAGGTACAAAAATTAACATTTTATAATTGATTGTGCATATAATTTTTGAAAAAATAATATAAGTGCCGCAAATCAAAAACCATTTATTGCCACAATCGATTCAAAGCTCCCAAAAATGGCGCAAACGTCCATAAGCAAATTCTACAGCATTGAAGGACCCCATTGCCAATTTTGACAAAGATCCGACCAAAACTGTCATTTTGTACTATAAAAAAATATGGGGTAGATCCTCATGGGGGGATGTACCTGCATAAGGACAATCATTAAAATCATTAAAAAAAAAAAAAAAACATGTAGCCGTTCAAAAAAATCTTTGCAGACCTGGACTCGATCTCATTCCATCAGGAACTTCAACCTGACGCGCAAAACCACTTGACCATCGGGTCGCTTATTGAAGTAAAGATTTACGATAGCAGATATTTTTTTAAATGACATGAAATGTTAGTTTTACGATCATAACTTTTGTTATAGTGAACAAATATCGTCATATGAGTACATGGTACCTAAGTTACATCATCTCCTATCGATTAAAATAAAAATCGTCCAAATCGGTTCAGTAGATCAGATGCTATGTGCGAACAAACAAACAAAAAAAAGTATACGCTTTGAATTGAGAACCTCCTCCTTTTTTGAAGTCGGTTAAAAAGTTCAGCAAGAAGAAGATTCAAGGCAAAAACTCACCCAAATGTTTATTCTACAACATAAATAAAGGCGAAAGGTCCTGGTGTGTACTGAAGAAAAGAGACATGTCAGAAGTTTGCTGTGCTCGGATGAGAGCGGAATATGGGATTGATATTTTAAAAAATTAGTCTCGCATAACACCCAGAAGATTGGGACTCCTCTAAAATTCAGACTTGTCCCTAGAAACCAAGCCCATTCACCAGCATTGATCTACATCTTATTAGACATTGGAAATATATTTTGGGTGCTTATGCCGTCGCTACGAACGTTACAATCAAACTTTAAAACACAGTTGCAGTTTGTTTAGATAAAAATCGAAATTTGTTTATCTTGTATTTGTTGATGTTATTTATACTACACTAAAATTTAGTGCGGTTTATTTGAGAGCAAAAAATAACAATTGAAGGGCTTGGGATATGAATAGGCTATGTGACAAAACATAAATTGCGAGTAATTAAAGTTCAAAGTTTTTTTGTTGCAGTTGTTGCAGCTCTTTTGTTTTCTGGTTTTGTCGTTCGTGTGCGTATAGAATTGGACTAATGACATCTACTTCTTGATGTACCAAGTTATATTTGCTTACCTGTATCCATTGCTTACCATTGTCCAGAGTGTTCATTTTTTTTAAATGTAACATAGCCCCTTCATCCTCCAAGCCCTTCAATTGTATTTTAAGTTTGATTGTTACGTTCGTAACGGTGAAGTTGCTCTTTATACAAAAAATAAGGGAAAAACTGGTAAGAATCATGAACTATCAGAGAGCTGAGAATGGCCAGTAAGAACCAAAGGGCAATAATTCATGGGTATAGCCATAACGGACAGCAGGTACGTTTTTTTATTTGAGCTTTAATATTAACAATTCTGTACCTCAGAACCAGACTAACGTAAGTCCATTTTCGTCATTTTTCGGTAGAGGGGAAAAACGATTGTCGAATACATCGTTTTTCCCCTCTACTGAAAAATGACGAAAATGGACTTACGTTAGTCTGATTCTGAGGTACAGATTTTGTGTAAAGTCCGACTTCTACAGTACACACAAGTCATAAGGCCCGTTTATCGGATAGGCAACCATTCACAGCACAGCAGAAAATTCACACAAAGAAAAGACAAGGAGAGACAAGTACATCCATGCCCGAACTAGGAATCGAACTCGGCACCTCTCCATCTGTAATCAGACTTCTCTGACCACACTGTAAAACATGAATGTTGTTTTTACAGTATAATACAGCTAATCTTATAGTAATTAACAATAAAACTGCTAATTTTACAATATTAAACTGTAAACTTGTTTGTTTACAGTAATAAAGTGTAAAATTGCTAGTTTTACAGTTTATTACTGTGCATGCTGCCAGTATTACAGTGTGATTTTTACAGTATAATACAGCAAAACTTATGTTAATAAACTGTAAAATTGCTAAGTTGAAAGTAATAAATTGTAAAAGTGAAAGTTTACAGTAATAAAATGTAAAATAGCTAGTTTTAATTTACTACTGCGGTTTTACAGCTTTAAACTGAAACCTCTGCTTTCAGTATCATATTGTAAAAACAACATTTTTTTTTTGCAATGCACTATAAAAAGTGACCGGTTCCGAATTGTCTATCGCCTGAAAAAAAATCGCTGAATGCGTACCTACGAAATAATAACAACATGAAATAGTTTGAACAAAACTTGTGCATAAGCTAGGGTTTTTAGCTTTCAAACTAGAATGGAACTTGAAGTATGAAAAAATTGGCATTTAGCATTTCTTTCCTGTGCTTTTCGTCTTTAATCGCTTATTAGTAAGCTGACAGTAAAATCTTGTAAAATAGTTCCCAGTACCGGACCGCCACTGTGAGCAATTTAAATTTCGAATCTTGATCAGTTTTACATTAAAACACAATTTATACTTCTTAAAAAGCATTACCCGAAATGCATTTTCTTGCGTTTCGGCACTAACTCATCTCACTAACAAAATTATTTTTATCTGAGATATATATTTATGTCTTATTTGTATATATAAATATTAATGAAAAAAATATTTATTTAAGTTACCAAATAAGTGTTCGGATATGTGCACTTCATTATTCGTATTAATTTACGCACTAATATTTAAATTGATCTTTGATATTTTAACGTTTCGCTTTTCTATAGTGATACTTATATATTCCAAAACAGATGGGAGAAAAATCATAAAATGTCTCAAAGCACTATTTTGTTTTTACTTTTTTCCAAAGGTATAGGTATACATCCATTAAATAAGAAATGTAAAACAGTTATGACTTTATGAATTCTAGAGCATTGATCTTGTTTTAAAGTGTAAACTGCAATTGTCGCATTCAACTTGTCCCATTCAGACTACGTTGCTTAGAGACTTGAATCGAAAACGAAAAAGTTACATTGCCTAAGCAATAAATAAGATCATACGGCGAACATTTCTTTAAAATTTAAATTAAATCAATGCTTTGAAACAAAATTTTGAAGACGAGATTTTAATTTACGGAATACAAACTTAGTCTTTATGACTCACGTCGTATCCATTCCATGCTTAGAAGAAATATGGCTTTATGAATTAATACAAGCAATTCGGTCGAAAACCCTTTACTACGTCCATTGCTATAGCAACAATTTAAACTTGTACTTAAAAGTTTTCTTGCTGGAAGCAATATTACACAAGTGAACAGGAGAAAAGGAATGTACTTTGGAAAGGTTTAAAGTTTTAAAATTACGCTTTTCCGGATATTTGATACAGTCAGTTTATGAGCCTTAGTCATTTGTTTCCTTGGTTTCCCGTCTTCAAAAGAACTGAAATTTTATTTAAACCGTTGCTTTTATTTATTTATTTTTATATTTTTAGAGGCAAACTATTAGCTTTAATATTCCTTTGACGTATAACTCTGTATTTTTATATTTTTCTTCTCCTAACTTCGATGATAACTTTTAGAGTTGAATTTAGAGCACAAAACTATTTTATGACTGAATTAGAGGTTTCTTGGCCTTATAAAAGTTTTAAGGCTCTTAGTAGTTTCACGCAAAACAAAGTAAACCAAGAAATATTACTAATTAATTAATATTAAATTAATTAGTAATATTTCTTGGTTTATATAGTATTTAATTGGAAATATTACGACTATCATTCGATTTTTTAAAGAAGTCATTTATTTAAAATAATACTTGATTAAATTGCTTAGAAATATTTCACATTTGTTTAGGGAAATTGTGCTTCGCTTAATTCTTTACATCTGTGTAAATAAAAAGGTGTAAGTGTTCCAATTGCTGCGTGTTGGTTTGTTATCTCTTGTCCAGATGAGAATAACCAATGGCACCAAATTTGGCTGCCGAAACCTTTGACCATGTCCTGATACACATCGCTCTTTCGAAAAACTTATTATTTTTTTACTACATTTTTTTTATTCTTGCAGCATATAAATGCCCGTAAAAAACTGCGCAAGATGATATCTTTCCAAAGTTGTCAAAAAAATTGAAACACCAGCAAAAATCGTTTCAAGTAGTATTCAATAAAAAAAAATATTTCTGCTATTTATTAAACTGTTTATTATTGTTTTGTTTACCCTAAAATAATACTTATTCTCTCGCGAAATAAAAAATTTGACTGAGCTAAAAACGCATTATTCATGAACTAAATTTAAAATCTGGGACTGTAGTCTGGGATGTTTGCTTTATATTTTACTTTATCGTCAAAGGAGAATATTTTTGCGAACCCCTTTTTTCAATTGATGCCCTAAATTAAAATAAAAATACTAATATTTTTTTAGCTACAGGACTAGTACCGCAATTACAAATATAGCCAAATTACTCGCAATATAGCTACTTTTCATTTAGGAATCCTTTTAGGGTCAGTTAATCGCTATGTTAGTGCCAAAAAGTTGCTACACACTCAGATGTTATATCTTATACTAATTGTTGATACTGATATTGTAAGCAATTACTCTTTAGAGCAGCAATTAAGTTAAAAACGGAAGCACAAAGTATACGTATTCAATTAAATTTTTAAAAGTAATTTCTTATTTTGAGCTGTTAAATGAAATTTTAAATTTAAGCGTATGATAACTATGTACGTTGTTTTACAAACCGCAGATGAACACTGATAAGCGTAAAACAGTGTTTCAAAATAAAGAATTATTGCAAGTCAAACTTTTTAAACAAATTGCCTATTCTGATATGAGAGTTCATATTCACTATGCATTCACTCCCTCCTAAAAGTTTTTTTTTTTGCTGTAGTCACTAGACCAAAGCTGCAAATCGTCTGAATCTTTTCACCATTACGAAAGTTAATTTCTTAGAATAACGTCATGAAAAAAAGGACAACCCTCATTACACATTTGCCTTAATTAAAACACTACATCATGAACATGTTTAGTACCCTTTAAAGGTGTTGCATCATGGCACAAGCATTGCATACATATTTATAAAAAATCTTAATGGGATTTTACATCATTTATAAACAAAAGCGAAGCAGGAACCAGACTTCATTGCGGATGCACGAATTTAAAAGATATGGAAAATGATTAAACTTCGTAATTTCCCTTACAATGGCTGTCTGGTTTGGGAACATTTATCTCCCGCCATAGTAAATCATTGAGAGACTTTGAAATTCAAAAGAGAGAACTCCTAAATATTTCATTGATTTTTGCCACATTTGCCGGTGATAGTTAGTCTGCGAATACTGTAGTCAGGTGGCTTTCCTTTTGCAAAGTAAAACTGACTAGTTTTATTAATATTGTCTAAATAATTAACTTGACTTTTTAAAGGATTGTTACATTTGGTTTTCTTACAAAATACATTCTGAAATGATTTTTTTTCCAGAGTTAACGTTTCCAATAAGCTTAGTACCAACATACTTAATCATTTAATAAAATGTGTAGCCCTTTGAAATGTTGAAAAAAAAAGGCGTCACAAACTTTAAGTCCTCTAAAGATAAGTTGTTATTTTACTTTTAGACAATAAAAAAAATACATAAATAAGTACATGCATAAATAAATAAATTCCAAAACAAAGCACTGTAGGTAAATGATCTGCTTTAAAACCCCTTATAGACCTAACCATATTATGGAAGAGTGATTACTAAATGAAAAGTTTCGCTAAAGGATATGTATTCTGTCTATTGCTTCCAGAAAAACTGCGATTTTTTTTCAATGCAGTAGTAACGAAGTAATGTTCAAACAGCGTAGACTATGCAAACGGCGAGTTCAGTAATATATTATGTACTTTAAAACACTTTTGATTAAGCTCTGCTGTCATTCAGGTTCTCCATGAAACAATACTCTTTCATAATTATTTGAAACGATTGAAGCAAAGATTTCCTGAGCTCGATATGCAATGTGAAAAATCTCAGATAACTTGCGCACGAATCCAGAGAGTAATCTAAGTTCCATTAGTATATCTCACGTACTCTGGTTAGAGCTATTTCGAAAGAACCCGAGAATAATCATACTGAACCAAAGTAACGATTTTCAAAACCACGATGATTTAATCTCTTCCTTCCTTTTTTTTGAAACAATAACTAAAACATTGTTTTATGGATATGCGTGAAACTAGGAATTGTTTCTTTCATTTACATCACGAAGAGTTTCAGCTGCATCAAAAATTTATTTTTTATGAGTCTTTACTTTTTGCTACAATATGTTGAACACATTTAATAATGTCAAATTGTGAGTAAAGAACACGTTTTACAATATTTTGGAGGGAATTGTCTTGCGCGTCGGGATCCTATATACTTGTTTCGAATTTTGGATACCACAGCCCAGAGCTTTGTCACCTAAAAGGCAGGTGAGGGGGGTGCTTTGAGTCAAACCCAGTCAATTTTTGCTGAGTTGTTTATGACATTGCTCCAACACCTAATCCAAGTTTAACCTCGAGCGCCAACCGCAAACTAGTCATAAATAAAAAAATATCTCAGTTTCATTCTAAATTAGTTAAACTTTATCACTAATTTACTGTAAAAATTAGTAATAAAGAAATACATCACGTAACAGGATGCAGCAATGAAAATATCAATGTGAGCTTCTCAACAACCAGTTTTCAGGAGTACCTCCTCTCTTCTCTAGATACTTACAGCTTAATTAAACAAAAAATACGATAAACCCGTAAGCTAAGCATATCTTTTGGGCTGCCCACAACTGATGTCACACTTTATTTAGCATTTTGGACTCCCTCGCCATTTGTCACAAAGTGTCACATTTCATCTTAACCCATCTTTGCAACATGTCATGCTATTTTTCACAAGCTTATTCTTAAAAAATGCGCAATGTTACCTTTCTTGCTACCTCTTATTTCCCTTATCACAATCCCTCTCGCAATTTCGCGAGACCTCCTTTGCCCTCAAAGCCAGACTTCATTTTTAGGATACTCTCTTTTTTAAGTGTTTGTTTCATAGCTCAGTTATAAATGTTAAAACATGTAACGAAATAGCAAGTAAGGTATATCTTTTATCCTTTCTCCTACCCACAATACGAAAAAATACCCACAACTGCACTATTTACTCACTATAAAAGCTAAAATTTCATGTTGGCTGATCCAGCAGTGCAACTATTACTGCTATACATTAGTTTTATAATATAACTTTATTCATATCCACTTATACTAAAAAGTATTTGAATTAAAATTCCATTTTACAAGTTATCAAACTTATGCGTTAAAATTACTTGAAGTGTTAGAAAAAATATACATTTTAATTTGTATTTTTTTAATCAATTAAAAAACAATGAAAAAATATCTGTCGTGAGTAAAAAAAAAAAAAAAAAAAAAGAAATCATGTCTTTTCAGTCCGTGAAAAATTTCTTTCTGAGCAGATTCTGCTTCCTTTCCTTTGATACATGCTGTGTCATATTTCAACTCAAAACCCCATTTGCGAAGTACACCATCTGAATGGAATATTTTAAACGCAGCCTTTTTTTTTTAGGTTTTTCAACGTGTTTGCATATGGAAATTAATCCTCTGCAATATTTTACATTCCTTCCATGAACTAGAATACACGGAAAGCTAAGCTTTGATTTAGAAACTTCTGCGGAAAGAACCTATTTTTAACGGATACTTTTCAACGGATTTTTTTCCCACTACCACATGCGTTTTTTTTTAATGGTTGGGGAGCATTTGGTGCGATATTATGATTTATTGTGTGCGCGACAAATTGTGTTTATCTCAAAGTAACACTAAAATATTTACATAGGAAGTTTAAAACTTTTATTAAGTAAATCATATACCATTTATTGTCAAGTATCATAAAAGAGATTCATATTGATGTCACCATTTATTGTCAAGTATCATAAAAGAGATTCATAATAAACAGAGATTCACATAAATAAAGCAGAAAATACATGTGTGTATGTATGTTCAATATACAAATCCACAGTTTACGTCGGAACTGGACCAAATTTGCCAAGGAGGTACTTGGCCACCCGTCAAGGGTCGTAGTGGGGTTTTCGAACGCCAAAAAAGTACGAAAATAAGGACTCAAAAATGGCTTAAAACTGTTATTTCTACCCGAAACAATAGTCGGATTTTCTCGATATTGGTCTCATTGGAAAGCTCGCAAAAAATACCTTTCAGAGGGATTTCTTTTCCGAAAGTTTTTCGAAAACTGCTAAGACAACAGTGTAATACTGGTAGCAGAGGTTCTAGTTTAAAAATGTAAAATGTACGTAATTAACAGTATAATTAGCATTTTTACAGTGCATTACTGTAAAATTAGCTCTATTATACTGTAAAAACAACATGAATTTTTAGTGTACTTCCTTTAGATACTATTTAACACTATAAAACGGACAATATTAAATATTTTGGCACAATTTAGGAATTTAGTTTGAAAGCGGTATGAATGTATTTTTATAGTATTTTATTTGTGAGTACATTAAGGCTGTAAACTTCAATATAATTACATTAAAGCGAAATTAAACTGTTTATAAGTTCAAAGGCTCTTAGAGCTTTGTTTTTGTATTATTTCCCTCATAAGTTTCTATTTTTAGGAATATATTCCAGTACATTTCTTGTAATAGTATCACTGCTTTTGACTCAGAAATTTTCATAATTATTTTAACGTGTATTTTTAACTATACCTTTGCATTGATAATTTCAACGAGTTACTCATTATTCCTTTTTATGTAGATAAACTTATTAGTATTAATTAGTTTTTAAAATATATATTTTCTTAAATTAAACATTAACTAAATATATTTTTAATAAGGATATAAAATCAGACTTATTTTAAAGAACATTAACTAATTTCAACTTAGTTGAACATTTGATTACTGAAATTGTAAATTTAATTGCAAAAAATTTAAAGAATGGCATTTAACTATGGCTATCAGTTGCATGTGTGTAAATTATCACAAGCAAACGTGGCTAAATTAAATGAAATATTTAAGCAGCCTCTCTTTGCATTTCGCAGTCTCTCAATGATTTACTGGAGCGGGACATAATGAATGAATGAAATTTGCAACGAGACAGCCATTGTAAGGGAAATTACGAAGTTTAATCATTTTCCATATCTTTTCCATTTGTTCATCCGTAATGAAATCTGGGTCCGGTTTCGCTTTTGTCCGTAAATGATCTGGAATCCCATTATAAGTTTTTTAGATTAATATTAATTCTTGTATTCCAGTAAAAAATTGAATGAATTTAAAATAAATAAATATATTTTTTTATGCACGATAAAATAATTAAGAAAAATTGTAACAGACATTGAATATAAATTATTTTCTGTAAAAGACAGCAGTTAAATTATTCTCAGTAACAGGGGTTTTTTTTTTTTTATTCTGTAATTGAGATAAATTCCTAGTATTTCTCTTTCATTTTCTTTGAGCTTTTGTTAGGACCGAAAATAATATTTCTGAGTTTTTGATTGAAATTTACCGGTTCCGAGAAAAATTTGCTAATGCTTTAAGATTTTTAGAGAAAAATCATGTGTTGTAAATATTTTACTACTAGCAATAAAAACGAATCTTTTACTTATCATAGCAGTAAGTTACTGCCCCAAGCCCAAGCTTATGCAAAAAGCACATGCAATACGCCGCCAACTCGGTTATTCCATCCAGGAACTGCAGCTTCGTGCTTTTTAGCACTCATCGGCCTGCAATAGGAAGTGACCAAGCTGGAGGTTGGTATCCTCTTAAAGAAGCAAAGAGTGCCAAAAACGTAACTAATGTAAAATTAGAACACCAGATAGTGACCGCACAATGGTACAGTACAACTCGTAAATTCAAGTCCGAGTTCTGGTATAAAGCAGTAGTTTACCTCCCAGTCCGGGCTAAGGCAGAAACACATGCAGTACACCACCAACTCCGTTATCCCTTCCAGAGACTGCTGCTTCGTTCTTCTTAGCACTCTTCGACCTGGAATAGGAAGTTACCAAGCAGGAAGCAGACATCCTGTTATAGTAGCAAAGTACAAAAAAAAAAACTGGTTGCTATTGTGAAAATTAGAACACCAGCCAGAGACAGCACAATGATATGGTACAACTCGTAAATTTAAGGTAGAGTTCGGGTATATAGCAGTAAGATGAATACTTATTGATTATGTTATTTTAGTTTTTCAATAAATACAGAGCACTTTAATACAAGAAAATTGACTATAGCGCATTGCGAAGACAAACAGTGCGTTCAATGTTGGCATACCACTTCGTACGTCCAGGAATAATTCATTCCTCGTCGTCCCTAGAATATTCATAGAGTAATTTTTGTTAAAATTCCAAATAACTCTCATCATTACTAGAATATTTTGCAACTTTGAGCATAGCGCGAATCCGATAAATGAATCCATCTCCGCGGACCTAACGTTAAAGCCATTTGTATTACCGCCAAAAATTGTAACACTGAAGGGGAGGTGAGGTCTCACTGAAGGCTATTGAAGAATACCATGAAATTTCAGCCAGTCAAAAGATATACACGAGAAAGGGAATTCGTGGAAAGGTTCGTGGTATGAAAAGGATGCGCTTTTGATGAAAACAACTAATTTGGCCTCAGAATGCAGGTAAATAGATGAATAGGTAAGCGATTTGTGAGATCTCACGTCCCCTATTACAGATTAATATCGCGTTTCTTTACTGAATTTCACAATACGTTTAAAAGTGTTAACCGCACAAGTGTCGAAATAAAAAAGAGACAAAGTAGTTTGAGCAAAAGTTAAACAAACAGTAAACTAAACGTGCCAATTTCCATATGCCAACATCTTTTCTAATATCAGCTTTTTAACTTTTAGATTATTATTAGATCGAAATTAGTGTTTTTTGAATAACTTTTTAAAATTAAAATATATTTCTAAAAGCAAAATATGCTTCTTTCATGAAACAAACGACGAACTAACTTCTCATGTGAAAAACCTTTCTCAAACTATTAAACGTTACTTTTGAAGAAAAGTCAAATCCTAATGCTTTTAAATTAGGACTATCTGAATCTCAAGTAGGTTTTCAGCTAACTTGAGAAATACCTCTGAAATATATTTATTTATTTTTTTAATTGTTTGCAACGGATTAAAAATACAACTCGAGTTGTTTTGTTCATGAACGTTTGTCTTTTGTTTGTTTTATTGATAAAATTAATATTATGTGCTTTCTATTTTTAATTCTTTTTTGAAAACTATGAAGGCATTTCCTGTGAAAGAAACATATTAGCTGCACTGTTTAAAATATAATGCTTTAGTTGGTTGTTTAGTTACTTTTTGCGTATCAATTTCATAAGATGAGAAAGGCATAATTTGTTTTAAGAGCTTTAAATGCTAAAAGGTATGTTTGACACAATTTGAAGCCTCAGATAATTAAGAGAATATTGATCCGATAATGTGGAATGTCAAACTTGGTATACCAGAAAAAGTCCTGACAGAACTTCTTGCGTTTATACGGAAGTGTAAAAACGAAGTGGAACGAAATACATAATTAAATTTAAAGAAAAATGTCTCGGGAAAAAAAATTTCAAATCGAAAATGACAAAAATAAATAAATAAATAAAAGAAAAAACAAAATGGGTTTGGAAAAATTATGAAAAGTTTTAATAAAAGTAGCAGTGTAAATTTAACATAAAATAACTCAAAACACATTGTATGTGCTGTTGATACGTGATTAGGTAAATTAGGGTGGGAGTGTGACTCATTAAAAACGAGATCACGTGAACTGAAAGGTTGAGAATTGTCGGTTGACGACTGCGTGTAGTAAAGAGAGTTGCTGTTGCTAAACAAATATCTGTAATATTTAGCTAAATACCAATATCCAAACATTTCGTTTCTCGAAAATGAAGAACTTACAGCATATAACCTCAAAATGATTCGTGTCCGTTTTCGAGCAGAATTAATTCGTTGTCCATGAAAAGTGGAATTCACAGTTCCTTTCATCAGCATCCCAAGTTTCTAGAAACAAAAGATTCATTTAAAGGTATTGTTCTAGATATAACTAATGACTTGTTAAAGACTAAAAGTTTTCTTTTGCAAACATTTACTCATAGTACTCGCTATGAACTCGTGAGACATTAAAGCGTAATTCATCACAACTGTTAAATAAACTTATAATTTTCCTCGACCCCCTGATTTACGGTTAATAAAGAAAAATGTAAATTTAATCAGCTTCTCACTTTTATTACACATAGGTATTTATTTTATGGTGTTACCAAAATGCTAACAAAATCAAAGTTCTCAATATCGTTTAAACTTTAAATAATTATTTTTCTCCGATATCATATAAATTCAATGTTTCTCGGCACTAATTTGCATTGAAAAGTGCCTACAAGTATTTCCGAATTCCAATAGATTTACCTTCAAAACAAGGAACCAGAATGAGGCGAGATATAGAGAGACAGAGAAAAAAGCTAATTGTCTTGCATGAGGGTGGTTTACGTCAGGTCTCTCCAGCAGAGAATGTGTAAACTCAATTTGTGATATTTCCCTAATGGTTTTACCTGCTACGATTATTTAGTGCTGCATAGTATTCGGAAGTGCTAGAAGGTTGCATTAAGATGAGTAAAACTCAGATTAGGGTGTAGTGCATTTTGAAAAATACTAGAGAGGAACACTATAATATGCAAACAGACAAGAGAGGAAGAGAGTTAACGGATAAATGAATTGTACATGTTAGGCATTTGTAAAAATTTCATTTACAAAACCTAGCAGAGGCATTGACTTAGGAAAAATTATATATTTAACTTTAGAAAATAATCCTTTTATATCTCAAATAATATAAAATAACGTACTATTTTTTCTGGATCATGCGTCCTTCTGTGCCGAGGGGGTTTTGTATCAATCCTTTTGAATAACAACTTTTTAAAAGAATCTAAAAACGAATAAGTTTCCGGTACCTAGTACTTAAATGAAACCGGTAGCAAAAATTCAATAAAATTAGGACTTCAATAGAAAAAGAGAAGGAGAGGGAATAATTGAACACTAATTTCGCAGTAATAAATAAGGAATATATTTCGTAATACATTTATCTTGAATTCAATAAATGTATAAACTTAACACATCAAATTCAACAAAGGAGGAACAGAGGAAGAGTAAATAGCTTCAAAATATTTCCTAGCACTAGAAAAGATACATTGACTTCTTAGTTTCGCAACACATATTTATTTTTCTCTTTCAAAGTTCTACAAGAACAATCCAGATTTTTTTAAAGAATTATTATTAAAGAATAACTATTTGAACAAATTATAATTATATAAAAAATAAAAATGCTTGAATAAGATACCAACAACTTGTTTTCATAACGTAATGCAATGCAACGAATTTAAAAACGGGTGTAAAAATCGTATTTGTTTTAATCTAAAATATAACTCTAATAAAATGCTCGTACTCTCTTTCGCGCTAACTGCTTCTTCATTTGTGTCTCTGCAGATATGTTTACGAGTAAAACAACCCCTTTTTGCAAATGTGTTCTTTTGAAAGACATCAGTGCCGTTTAATTTTGTTATCTTAAGAAAAGTTTCGTTCCCTGCTTAAAGAAGTAAACAAACGATACCAGTAGAGTAAAAATCAAAAAAGGATTCCTTTTTCAACCGTAATTAAGAATAAGCTTTAAAATATCTAAGAAATGATTGAAAATGTAAATTTTTTCCATAAAACCTAAGAGGCTCATTTTAAGAGAAATAATTGGAAATTTAAGTTATCTGAAAACTTTAATAGTCATCCATTAAGCAAAACATATTCATTTACTATCGCCTCATTAGTGACAATCTCTGAGTTAGCTCGGTTTAACTTTACTACGAAAGAAAGCCCAAACTTCTGTGGAGTGTCTGAACCCTGAGAGTAATTAATTGAATAAATGATTTCAGATACACATTTGCTTTCTTTGCTGTAACTTTAGTTAAAATATTCAGAAGGAATGCTAATTATCTGCTTGGATTGGAGTTACGTTTCATTAAAAATCCGGTCTGAAATAAGTTATCGTTTCAACATTCTTCCTGTAATTAGTAAAGTTCAAGTTGAAACGTACAATTTACTGGATTTTTTAAGCTTTTTTAATTTGTACTGATATGTAGGAATTTGTTGCCCTTTTTAAAGATTACATGCACATAAAAGTTTTAGAAATCATTTTATGTAAATGAAATGCATACTACAATTTTGGTTATAACTTGGGGTAATGGCATGTGTTTGTGTATTGCTAAGCATTAAACTTTTACTAATAAAATTACATTTATGGAGCACACAATCTATTTTCAAATATCTGTACTTCACACCTAAAGTAGCGTGTGTCCAAAAATGGCTATTTTTACTTTATTACTGTAGGGTATGTAGAATATTACTCCGCATCGATCCATGGAGACTTTATTCTTTTTATCTACAAGAATTTTCTTTACAATTATTTAGCCGAACTAAAACATATCGAGTCTTATTCTTTGTGCCCATAGGGCAAACATTTTTACTCTCTCCTGAAAAAAAAATACTTTTACGTTTATCAAGATCTGAGGTATAGATATGTGGAAGAAAAATTATTTTCGTTTCGCGTGTGAGTATAGTTTCGTCAAAAATTAATAGCAAGAACGTTTAAAACTTTAGCTCAGATATAGTAATTGTAATTTAATTATGCTACATGAAAATGCAATTATTCAATATTCTACGGATAGGAGATGATAAAGATTCAATGGATCAGAGGGATTTCAGTGTCTTGAAGACATAAAAGTTCCCGGCTCAATATGATTAAGCTTGACAAGGAAATGTGAATTAATTGCCTGTAGATTGACGGCTAGTTGATTTATTGTGTTTCGAAGTGATTATATCTCTTGGTTTTACAGAAGCATACAAGAATATTAATCAATTCTGCCTTTGTCACACAAAGATATTCAAACCGTGATTACAGGATTAATGACTTCTTAATGAAGATAAAATCACACGGTTCAGATTTCCTTCCTTGTGTTTGTGTTAAAACAACGAACTAAATACATTTCTTAATGTAGGAAAACAAACTGGTTCGTTATGTCATCCATAAAAATATGATGATCTTACGATGCTAATTGGCTGCATAAGTATATCAAAGCATGCTATCACAAAAAAAGCAAAATTTAGAAATGACCTTTTTTTATGTTATTATTAAGAGTTTCTGAATTGTTTAAACAATGTGTTTCATTATTATTTCACTTATTTTATTTTTACATCATAGCAAATAAAAAATTACATATATTCTACATGCAGTTGGAGGCTAAAGTTGATTTTAAAAATTCTTATTATATGATATTGTTATACATTTATAAATTTGACCTTTTTTTACATTTGCTTACTTGCTTTTTTTACATCTTCTATTCTATACCAACTTGACCAAAAAAAGATAAGTTTCCCAAAGATGCATTTCATGAACATTTTAAGGACTGATCAGAACTGAAATATATCTGTAAATACAGGAAATCAAAATAAGCAGATGGCAGCTGAGACATAGATTCTTGCATTACTATTTCTAACGGTATGCATTTGAAAGGGTACACCATTTGAGTAGACTTTACTTCAAGCTAATACTAGCAGATAACATTACTTTCTAGTGTTTATGACTGCTAGTTTAGTTCAAAGTTTTCTAATAAATATTTTCGCCGGTTAAGCAAGAATAACAGCTCGTTTTACTCAGCATTTGTACGGTTAAATGCGGGGAGGAGTAGGGGTGTGGGAGGATTTTCGCTGTGAGTTGAGAATGCTGTTGAATTTTGTAAATATTTGGTTCTTATGTCGTCTAACTATGGCTGAATCAGAAACGCGAATTATATAGCAGCTCATTTTGATAAACATTGATTTTGTTTTTTTACTTCAGAAACTACATTGTCTCATAATTCTTTGAAACATTGCAGATTTAATGTTTGCAGGCAGATAATAGATGAAAGTTAAAACCACTGCTAAACTCTCAGCATGTTTGACAGTGCGATTGAAAGAGAAAGATGCATCGTGTTAACATAGGCACATCCATAGGGCTACGAGACTGAACAGAAATTGTCACATTAAGTTTCGTGTCAGATTAACAATATGATGGAGAGACGTTCGTTATTGCTTTACTACGTTATTGCGAACTACTGCATGCAAACTATAATTTAAAAAATATATATAGTTTGCATGCAGTAGCCATGCTCTAGCAGCATGCCGATTGCACCCAGGTAGTAGTAGTACATTTATGTATACACACAGAAAGAATTGATGCAGTTTAAAGTTTCAAAGTAATTACATTCAACGGAGGAGGTGATTCTCTAGCATTTACTTGGTCAAACTTTTTTTGTTGATTGAGATATCCAGACTTCTTTTTCGTTTTCTTCTTTGCAATAACTTATTCAACTTTTTATTGTGCCATCTTATCAGACTCAGCACATTCAAGCCTACTGGCAATAGCTTGAGCTTATTCTTCACAATGATTATATCTTAATATACGACCAGTTTTAATCCATCAACTCAAAGACGATCTGGTTCGGAATCAGATTGAACTGTGTCTAAAAAGTCTCTACAGAAAAAAAAAATTCCCAATTCATAAACATTTCTTGATTTCCATACGTATGCTGGGTATTTGTGTGTGGGGGGGGGGGGGGGGATGGACTTGAAAAGGAAGAAATTCTTCACGGTGTCCGAATTTCGGGTGAAAATAGATCCTTCCCTTTCGAAATCGGATTAGAGTGTTTCGTCTACGCATATGTACCCTTTTTTTGTCATAATATTCTTAATAGTCTTAATATTTTCAATTTTACGAACGGAGTAGAGCGGAAGCGTAATCCATTTGAATCGACCACGCCAGCCAATAAAAGTTCACGCACAGTTGGCGATCTCCTCTTATTCGCCAAGAAGGTTTCTGTTCACTCTGTTTTTCTTCCGCGCGTAGTGATTTCAGTGTCAACTTAAGTTGCTGCCGAGTATAGTTAATGCGCTTTAAAATCATATTAATTATTTCATTTTTTTCTTCTATAAAATATCTATTTATAACTGTCTGTTAAATCAAGGCGTAAACATGATGGAGATGAATTGCAAAGGGATTAATTACGTAAGTCGACAAATGTATGTTAAACTGAACCTGGCTTTGCCGCCGAATTTGTATCCTTGCTGTAAAGACTCATTTACAGTGAATAGCATAGGCTGGAGAAACGAAAAGTTGCGAATGATTACTGCAACGCTTGGTGACACGACTATGAAGAGTGGATACAATAGAGGTGTTTAAAGAGGTGTTATACAGGTTAAAGGGGGGTCATAGTGACAATATGAGACATAATGCAGAAGTGGATAATTTGGATGCTAATTTGATATCGAGGGCTCTTAAAAGAGCTATTTTATGCTGTTTTTGGTAGCGCTTAGGAAAGTGAGAAGCGCAAAAACTAACCCTTATATAACGCTTACATCTTACGAAACGTGATAAATAGCTTGAACAAATAACGATTTCGGAATAAAACAAACGGCACGTTTGTTGAGAAAGCCGGAAAAATCACCTGTAAAATTTTGAAAAAATAATTACAAAAAGTGCCAACATGCGGCGCTGGGCTCTGTAAATGCAATACGAGTACCTATAAATAGTGCTTTTAGGGCTGGAGCGATTATTTCTAGCGTTGAAACGTAAAAGGAGGTTCGAACAAATTGTTCTTTTGAACAACAAGTCTAGTTTTTATCAGGAACTTTACAGGTTAAACCACAGTCCTACGACAACAATCAAAAGTTTTTAAAGACAGTATACGCAGGAGTATGGTCTAACCTGAGAAGTTTCTCTGAAAAACTACTTGTTGTTCAATAGTATAGCTTGTTTAAACCTCCTTCGCGTTTCAGTGCTAGAAATGACCTCTCTAGCCCTCACAACACTATTTATAGGTACTCGTATGGCACTTGCAGAGTCTAGCGCCCATGTTGGCAAGTTTTGTAACTATTTTTTCAAAATTCTGCATATGATTTTTACAGCGTTAACAATTCTGAAATCGTCATTTGTTTTCGAACTTTGAAATCTTGGGATCCTTTCTGGACACCCTGTAGCATGCATCCACTTGTGGATAAATTGGCAAGTGAGAGATTGAGATGAAATTTCTAAAAATGATTGAAACTTTCTCCTTCCTAGAATTTCGCAGAGAAATAATGTGTCTATGTTCGTAATAACTCTAATTTGAGGACGAATATACATTAAAAAAATCTCAAAATACTCGTAGTGTTGCATAGCAGGAACTAGAGGGAAAAATATAATCGATTGATAACTGTAGCAGTGCAATTTAATTTATATTTATCTGCCAAAATTTAACGTAATTGATGATACAATCTTGATTAATCATGCAATATTAGTTTAGGGGATAATGGCTTCCTTTTGCATCACGTTTGACAGTGTCCAAACAGATTTATCGTTGTAATCACCCTACGGATAACTAATGATCTGCTAATGATAAAATTTTCACTTTAATAAAATAAAAGCAGTTATCTAAAGACACATGGATTAGCACGTTAATCAATTAAAATTCTTCGCAACTTTAGACAACTCTAATTATTATTCTGGTTGAAGATAAAAGAAACACTTGTTTCTTGAGTGAAGTGTTAGGTGAAATCTTTTTGATAAGAAAAGAACTACAGTTTCATTGTTCACTAATTATCGCTTTCATTACCGCAACAAAAATATATTATTAAAATATATCTGCTATGGTTATTCTATTAGAACTACTAATAATTATAATAAAATTACTATAAAAAAGTTAAATTTAATTTGAAATATATTCAAGTTTGCATGCAATGTTCTTTTTCTGAAATGGATAATTTCGCAAACTTTGCTTCTTCTTAAACTGAAACGATACTAAAAAAATAATAATAATGGTTTATTAAACATTTATGGGAAACAGATATATCACTGACGAGCACATTTATGACCTCGCATTTATGCCGAGCACATATGACCTCACACTTCTATGGTTACACTAGTAAACGCGCTTTGAAATCATATTATTTTATTTTTATATCTATAAAATGCCTATTTATAACATTCAGTTAAATCAAGGAGTAAACACAGTGTAAATAATTGATTGATGAATTGCAACGCATTAAATAAGTATGTAGACAAATGTATGTTTAATTGAACCTGACTTTGCCGCCGAAAATGTATCTTTGCTGTAAAGATTCATTTACAGTGAGTGGCATAGACTGGAGAAACGAAAAGTTCACAAACAAAAGTGCACAACGCGTGGTGACACGACGATCGAGAGCAGATACAATTTCTGGTTAAAGAGGGGTCATTGTTAAAATATATAACACAATACAAAAGTGGATCATTTGGGTGCTAATATGATATTGAGGGTTTTCCAAAGAGCTATTTTATGCTGTGTTTGGTGGCGTTTAGGAAGGTGAGAAGCGCCAAAACCATCCCCTAGATAACGTTTGCATCTTAAGAATCGTGGTGCATATCTTGAACACAAATGACGATTTCGGAATAAAGCAAACGGTACTTTTTTTGTGAAGTACTTAATTGAAAATGCTCCCATAGTATTTTTCTCTAAACTTTAACACTGCTTTTTAAAAAGCACTTTAGGCCTATTTACTATTATTTTACATAATAGTGCATTACATTGCTAAAACATTACACCCCAGGGTCTCCCGTATCTACCACATATAAGGTTTACCGGTTGAGTAGGAACCGCAAAGTTTGAAGATGAGTTTTTTTTTTTTTTTTTGCATGTTTAAGAATTTTAAATGAAAATAATTATGTGATTATGAAGTTTATAAGCTTCAGTAAATGTGATAGATGATACAACGCATTATTTTGCAAGAATACGTTCCTAAATAATGTAAATGTTTAATTCAGCATGTATTATTTACTTCTATGATTAATAAATGCAATCAACAATTTCTGTTATTGAAAACTTTGCACCCTCAGATTGAATTAGGGCATGAAATAAAAGCAGAAATTGTCATTCAAAAATTACAAAGCATAACTTTGAATTAATTCTTAGATTGCATGTTGTGTTTAAGGTATTTAAGGAACGTGATTTATCTCCTGTGTAATTGAAACCTCTAATTTAGAAACATTTGCACTAAGTATACGTTTATTAAAAGAAAAAAAATAGTGTCGACGCAAGATATATATGACGCTTTAAACTCAAATAAATCCTAGATATTAATTCTAATTACACATACATCAGCAGCATTTGAACCTGTACTTAGTCCTAAGTAATCAGATTAAATTTAATGCATTCTGTTTATAGCACCGTCAAAGGAGTTTGCATTACATCAATTCGCATTCCTTGATAAGCTTAGCTAATGAGCTTGAGGAAAAGGATGAGTTAGCCCGATAAAGTTTCAGATTTCAAGGATCAGAATTAAACGGTGCTATATATGCAAAAAGTGTATATTAACTATACGTAGCATTTGAATCTGTAAGTAAACGTTTGTTTACCTCTATTGTAAGGTGTACCTAAGATTGAGCTAGACTATGTTAACCCTTTATGTCCCAAATTAATATAGCCATGAATTTATATATATATATATATATATAATGAAAAATAGAAAGGTAAAACGGAAAAGGCGAACCAAGTACTGGCACGTCATCAGGGGGAAGACCAGATCCCTGGTTAGCAGGGCCCTTTCTATCTGATCTTCCCTCATGTCAGATAGAAAGGGCCTTGCGAACCAGGGATCTGGTCTTCCCCCTGATGACGTGCCAGTCCTTGGTTCGCCTTTTCAATTTTTAATTTTTGTATTTTTGTGTTTTCTTGTATTTTTTGGGATTTAATATCCCTATTTTAAACTATATATATATATATATATATATATATATATATATATATATATATATATATACGTATATATATATATTAGGGTGGGGCGAAAAATAAAAAGTTTTTCAGATCAACTTCTAATAGTTGCCAAAAGTTGTCTTTGGTGATAGTTAGCTTTTGTGCAAAATTTGAGAAAAATCGGTTAATATCTTCAGGGGGCGCTGCGATCGCAAAGTTTTATCATAGCTTTTATCGGGATTTTATGGTTAAAATATGAAAAAACAATGCCGTTAGCTAATCTCATTGCATTTTTTTTACTCATAAGATATATTCATGCATTCAAAGCATATGAAATAACTCACAAAAAATTATTTTATACGATATATTTATATTTCAAGCATTTAAAAAGAAACAAAAACGTGAAAAAAAGTGATTTTTTTTAAATATAAATATATCATATAAAATAATGTTTGTGAGTCATTTCATATGCTTTTAATGCATGAAAACATCTTTTGAGTAAAAAAAACGCAAAGAGACTAGCTAAAGGCATTCTTTTTGATATTTTAACCATAAAATCCATAACAAAGCTATGGTAAAACTTTGCGATCGCAGCGCCCCCTGAAGATATTAACCGATTTTTCTCAAATTTTGCACAAAAGCTAACTATCACCAAAGACAACTTTTGGCAACTATTAGAAGTTGATCTGAAAAACTTTTTATTTTTCGCCCCACCCTAATATATATATATATATATATATATATATATATATATTATATATATATATATATATATATATATATATATATATATATATATATATATATATATATATATATATTATATATATATATATATATATATATATATATATATATGTGTGTGTGTGTGTGTGTGTGTGTGTACTACAAAAAGTGCTATTACTGCGTAGCTTTACAGGCATATAATTGTAAGCAGCATTTTCCTTTGTAAAGCATTTTCCATCACCGAATTATATAATGCACATATAACAGTAAAATAAGAGTGGTATCTTGTTATTGTTCTGTGTGCATTAGGGGGTGCGATATCGAAGGCAAAACATCGATGTCTACAAAACATCGATGTTAGAAATTACATCATCGATGGTATTGATACATCGACCAAAAACATCGATGTTCTCAAACATCGATGTTTTAAAACATCGACCTTTTACAAATATATAGTGTACATTTTTGAATATACTACACTACAGAGTAACACACATGAAAATCTCTAACAAATGTTTTCAAGATGGTCAGAGAATTCTTTTGGCATTGCGTCAATGTGTTAAATAAAACTATTATTTCAAAAATGTCAAAGTAAAGCCAGTAATAAATTTTATAAATAATTAATTTAAGTAATACAAAAGAATAAGTATTAAACAAATTTTTGAAAATTCTGAATTTTGAGTCCTTGATACAAATTAATAGGAATAATTTCGCAACAAGTATTGATTTGACCCTTGAGTAGTATAAAAACAAAACAAAAAAAAACATGCAAAAATTAATACAAACTAGTTATAGAAAAGGCAGTATTTTTAAATTTGAATAACACTGAAAATTAATCTACCTCGAAAAAAATGTATCATAGCACTTACCGTCAGTTCAATGATGAGAAAGAATTATTATATGAAACACATTTTTTTTTCAAACAATGAACAATTGTTATTAGGAGCTAGAAATGTGAATTTACTTATGAGTGAAATATCGTACCAAAACGCATTTTACAAGTCAACTGCAAAAAACAAACAAAACAGACCAGAGAATTTTTTCCTGTCGCCGTTGAAGTTTATGTGTTAAGAAAAAATCCCTCTGTTTATTTTAAATGCATTTGTTATTCGGTACAAGAGGTATAGTTTTGGTAAACTCCAGACACACGGGCAGCACCAGATTTACTTTTCTTTCTTTTTCTATGCTATTTTCCAGACATTGCGGATTTGATACATAAATGAGTTTAATTCGCATAGGGGATCACAGGAGCTCAGCTGTAGCACTTTTCAAATGTAGACGAATTTTTGAATGTTTGACGGGGATTGTGGTGACTTTGCAGTCGCCACGTTTTGTTCTGTCTCTTTGAGAATTTCCATCTTTCGAACGAGTCAATCGGCGTTCCCATTTTCCGCTCATGCTGAGCAAAAC
>JAXGGA010010772.1:0-45388 GCA_038373865.1 Uloborus plumipes
GGTTGCTTTACGACTTTTGTCTTTACCAAGGGAAGTCTACTGAAGTAGATAATGAGGTGAAAAAAGCATATGGATTTGGTACTGCTATAGTGCTGCAACTGTGTCAGCGTCTGGAATATCGGGGGTATGAATTGTACTTCGATAATTTTTTCAATTCTTATCACCTCATGAGAATTTTGAAGGATAAAGGCATAAACGCAGCAGGTACTGCAAGATTAAATCGGTTTGGAAAAGTGCCGTTCTCTATTGAAAAAACCCCAAAAAAAGAAAAACGAGGAACGTCCGAAGAAATTACTTCTTCAAATGAAGATGTTGTAATGGTGAAATGGGCTGATAACAGGAATGTTGTGCTGGCATCTAATTTTATTGGTGTGGGCAAGGAAGATGTCGTGAAAAGGTGGGATAAAGAAAATAAATCCTACATAAATATCCAGCGTCCAGAAGTAGTGAAGCGCTATAATTTAGGTATGGGAGGAGTTGATCTGACGGATCAGCTTCTTTCTTTTTACCGAATTTTTATCGAATCAAGAAAATGGACCCACCGAATGATATTCCATGCTGTCGACTTGGCCATCTGTAACAGCTGGTTAGAGTATAAAAAGGACCAGAAGATGCTTCTTACACCAGAAAGAGAAATTCTGGACCTTCTACACTTCCGAATGGAAATTTCAGAGTGTTTATTAAAGAAAGGGATGCCTCGTCAAGAAAAAAAGAGAGGAAGACCTCCAACATCCACTCCACCGGCATCACCGCATTTGGCAAAAAAGCCATTTACAGAAGTTCACCCGATGAACGAAGTCAGGTCAGATCAATGTGATCACATGCCTGATCACGACAATAATAAGAATGAAACAAGATGTAAAAATGATGCTTGCCACTTCAAAACAAATATTGTTTGTTTAAAATGCAATGTGCATTTGTGTTTGAAACGTGGTCGCAATTGTTTCAAGGCGTATCACGAAAGAAAGTAATGTTTTTCCACTTAAATTCTTTTTTTTTTCCCAAGAAAAACCAATAAAAATTTTGGTAAGTAATTGTTTTCTCTTTTATGGTTTATTTCCTCATTTATTTTACAAAATTACACCTTGAAATTTTTTAAAAGTAAGGATTCAAACAAGAATTTACTTCTTTTTGTAATAACGTGTCCTGCAGCACTTGAGACGGAATGTCCGGTATACCGGACAAGTCATAAATTTTTTATTTATTATCAAAAAATCTTGAAATTTAGTGTGATTGATCCTGGGTATGTTATGTTGCTGTGGTTTAAAGGAAAAAAAATTGACGCACTTTTTTCAAAATTCCGTCTGAAAGGGATATTTTAAGCTGTACGAATAATAATATTTTCGATTGGATGAATCTAAGTTGATAAACTTCGGGAAAGATATCAGTTTCAATGAAATACCATTCAGCATAACTCTAGTCGATGATATTTATCCTAATTTTTTCCGAAAATAATTCTGAAAACAAAACGCCTCTTTTGATACCCAAAGAGATAACATGGAAAACAATTTTCCCTCTTCTACGCGGAGGCTCTCTCTTCGTTCTCTCGGCAAATAAGAGAAACAATGCATAAATCGGTTATCTTTTCAACAAGTACTTCAATTGGGATTCTTCTGATTTTGATTTCATTCTTTCACGACAGAAGAATAAATATTTATTCTTTGAAAACACAAACCATTTAACGCTTTTGGAGCCAAGGAAAAATTTTCATTCATTACGTTGAAAAAAACTTAAGTTTATCAAAAAAAAAAAAAGCTAGGAAATATAGCTAACTGCTGTTTGAAAGTGAAGGGTAATGTTCAGCAAATTATTTTTTCTTCCTTTTTTTCTTTTTTTTTTTTTGTCCTCTATTGCTTTAGTTTAGTTTTATGGTATTAGTTTGCTTAGTTGGTTTCCGCTGTATATAGAGTATGAAAACATTGTCAAATTCTATTCATTTCTTTCTCGTTAGTATAGAATCCAAAACGCGTTTTTTAAATATCTCAAAAACTCCTTTCTACTAACAGTGACCTTTATTTTCCACATGGCAAATAAACTGCAAGTTACCACCAAAATCGGGTTTAAACCAAAATTACAAAAATATTTCGATAGCTCGGTAAGGTGTGTAGATGCAGAACTTGCAGTTTCACAACTTGTTTCGTTGTACTACAACAGTATACATATAACTTAATAAGGAAATTCAAGGACTGAAGTTTCACTCTCGTTTTAACTCCTCAGTCCTGAATAGTTTAGTTTTTTTGAATAAATGTATGTGTATATAACTTTCCATATGTGCGTACATGAAATGTATTTAGTGCAACTTTAGTCTATAACAAACGAATAAGTCACATAATGCGTCATTACAGTTTAAAAAAAAACTTAAAAGCACGCATGATTAAACTATAAACAACAGTGCACAAATGAAAACATGCAGATAGTTTTGTAAAAGCTGTATTGAAAAAAATAATAAAAATATTGTACCAAAAGTAAGGCATCGTCATTTGTTGAAATGCAAAAGAAAATAAGATAAACTACGAGCTGCCTCACACCCACTCCAGGCTCTCCCGTACCTACCACAACTTGTGGTTTAACCGGGATATGGCCCTGAAGAGCGCTCTGTTCTTTTTGAACCAGAACCAAGGGTCGAGCAAACCCTTGGCCCAGCATCCCCAGAAGTATCGTTTCACTTGGAGGACTTTGTGACCACGACATTTAAAACGCCTCCCAGCCACCATTAATCAAGACGGTGGATCTTTGATCGGCTGGGATCGAGACCGAATCTAATTATAAACCCAAGCATCCTATTTATTTTGCAAATTTATCAAAAATGAGCAAAAAATGTTTTTCCAAAATGCTTTTAATTAAAAAGTACCTGTATGGTATATAATATTTATTTAAGATAGATAATTTTTCAATCCGTACAAAGTCGGAACGTACCACTAGTAAAATGAATATTTGTGGATTATTTAAAAATTACTGGAAGGTGATTATATGTTTTGAACACAGAAAAAGAAAACTGAATCGATGTACTCGTCTTCAAACAGTAACTGCTTTATACCCGAGCCTTGCCTCAAAATTTTCGAGTTGTACCGTACCAAGTGCGGTCGCTCGCTGGTAATGTAATTTTCACATTAGCTACCAGATTTCGTTGGTTCTCTTTGCTCTATAAGAGTTTTTTTTTTTTTTTTGTTGTTTTCAGTTCGCTTAATTCCTATACCATGCTGATGAGTGCATAATAAGCACGAAACTGCAGTCCGTGGTTGCAATAAACGAGCTGGCGGTGTATTGCAAGTAATGATTCGGTTCCATAGCTTTTATTTTGGCAATGGTACGAAACTCAGAAAGAAAAAGAGGCATTTAATTTCGAGAACAATTACCTGCACAAGAACAGAAACTGAAGAACTATTGAAAGATATTGTTACATCACATGAAAGTAAATGGGCACTCGTGTCAACCTCGCGTGGTTGGAAACACATTTGTCGACAACTTAATCAAATATTTGCAAATTTCATGTAGTGGGTAAAAGAAAAGGAGTTTTTTAGAGGTCAACCACTTGAACCCTTTGTTCAAACTCATATTGCCAATTCCTTAATATGCATGTAAATACAGTAACAAGCCTTCCATCCCCCTTCCTGTAGGTAAATTCTAGTTGAGCTTGTGTAAAACGTGTGCAGCGCACTAGCAAAGCTGGAATAGGTAATCCAGCCATGGAATAGGTCCATGGAATAGGTATATAAAGAATAGGAGTTCTTTAAATGTACAGTTCTGTTCGATTTGGTTGTCGTCTGATTTAAGAGAACGAATATCCGAAATATTTGGCAAACATCCAAAAATAATGCCAATGGCACTTTGATCATGAAAATATGCCAGTAAAGATTTATTTTTGTCCGGTGCTTCTTGTATTAAATACGTTTTCCCATGTAACTTTACAATTCAACAGCTAGTCTGCAAGTTTAACCCAAATGTGCACCTTTAATATGTTTAGCGTTCG
The DNA here is from genome assembly GCA_038373865.1 of Uloborus plumipes. Taxonomy (NCBI): domain Eukaryota; kingdom Metazoa; phylum Arthropoda; class Arachnida; order Araneae; family Uloboridae; genus Uloborus; species Uloborus plumipes. Next base: position 3,971 of record JAXGGA010010772.1, read on the forward strand.
CATATGCTTTTACATTTCGTAATTTTTATTTAGAATGAATGAAATTCAACTTAGAAACAAACCTTGAAGAATATTGATTTAACTTTTTTTTAATAGCACTTCTTCTAGTAAAAAACTTTCCAGTAAACCGACGTTCAATTCTTTTGGATAAAGCGAATACACGTAACATTAAATAAACCTCCAGTCATTAAAATGCCGCTAACATGTTTTAGTTTTGAAAGATTTTTTTCAGTCATTATGATATTTCTGTACTGCAATCATAAATTCTGTACCTCAGAACCAGACTAACGTAAGTCCATTTTCGTCATTTTTCGGTAGAGGGGAAAAACGATTGTCGAATACATCGTTTTTCCCCTCTACTGAAAAATGACGAAAATGGACTTACGTTAGTCTGGTTCTGAGGTACAGAATTGTTCTGTGACAACAACTTCTTTTCGAACCTAAAATAAAGAACTTTGAAATTGTTTTGTAGTTCAAATGGTAAGTACTTTTTAATTTCAAGCATATAGGGACCAAAAATACATTTTGCACTGTGAAACATATTTCATGCTTATTTCAGTGTGCAGCTCACAATGTTTTCCTGCGAGAAACTTTTACCTTAATTTATTACTTGTTTTTTAATGCGTTGTTAAAATTACCTAATACTTCACTTACATCAATATATTTTTGGCATTAAGCAAAAGTCGTCATAAAGAAACAAGATTTGCAAACAGAATTACGATACTGCTTTCAGGAATGGATTATAAAATAGGTCCAAAATGATCACTTATATCAGAAAAAAATTCCAAATGAAAGTATATTTTAGTACTTTGTTAAAACATCTCTAACTTGACTGCATGAGACACAGGCAGGCATCTGATATCTACAAGTCACGCACGACGACTTGCATTATATTGTTCCACAGTTACTGTAACATGCTCATTAGCTGATTAAAGTAGGCTGACAGTTCTTGAGGGAAAAGAAAGATTCAATACACAATGTAATCTTTCACTATTACCACAAACAATTAAAACTTCCGTCATTTACGTAACATAGGAAATAAAATAAACAATTTTAATACATGCAGTTTTATATAGGCTTACAAGCCTTCAATGTTTTAGTTCCTACGTAATATATTAGATGGCAGCACTTTAATATATGAAATCCTACTTATAGTTACTTTATACTAAACTAGATGTCAGCACTAACATTTTTTAAGTCCTATTAAGAGCAGATTTCAAATTAGATTTAGCAATAGTAAAGTTGCGAAATACCGTTTTGTAATACTTTGTAATTTTCTTCGTAGGTTCTTCGTGAAGAAACGTGATTAACTTGTGAAATCATAAATTTTCAGTATTGTACATATTAAGTTTAAAAATACCTTTGTGCTGTTGATGTAGAGAAAATAACAACGTTAAGGAGGCACAAATAAGCAGGGATACTGCAGACACGTGTTTCGACGTTGCAAGGAATGGCTTTTTCAATGCAAAAATTTGAGCTTATGGATGACATCCGGCAAAAAGTGTTTTCGGCGACTTTTGTTCCAATTTTTACAGCACATGCTGTAAGCTACGGATATGTTGAAGAAAAATAAATACCTTTGTGCGATTGATGTGAAGTTTTAATCCAACGTTAAAGATGCACAAATATACAGGTATACTGCAGACACGTGTTTCGGGGCTATAAGGAGCCCCTTTTTCAATGCATGAAGTATGAGCTTTAGGATGAAGAATCATCCGATAAAAGCCTGTATGCCTGTATATTTGTGCATCTTTAATGTTGGGCTAAAACTTCACATACGGACATGTTGTTAGACCAGGTAGGAAAAAATTCGATGAATAGTTCTTTTTTTATTCGAAATCTAAATTTTTGACTGATGTTTTTAGTGAAATAGCTATCGTATCGTCTTGATCTTGGTCTCATTGGAAAGATTACGAAAAATACCATTTAAAAACATTTTCTACTAACGGTGCCGCAAACATATGTTGAAAAATCACTTAGACTCGCTTAAACTTTGTGAAAATCAAGTTTTAATTGCCGTTGTCATTTTGTTCAAACGTGGAAAGATTGACTTCGACATTTCAATACGAAGAGAACTTAGCCAAGGCTTAGCTCGATGTTTGCAGTTTTCGAGATTACGCTTAAGTGTTTCGAAGGGGAAAAACATTATACTTTCTCCAAGATTTTTTTAATGTTATTTACAGCATGAGCGCAGGCCGTGCAGGTACTGCTAGTAGTCTTATACAGCAGTTAATAAAGTTAAAGTTTGTGCATTAAGTTTTTGCCCTGTTTGAGTATTTAAACGCCAAAAAAATAAATAAATAAAATAAAATAAATAGATAAATAAATAAAACAAAATAAAATGAAATAAATTTTAGGTCAATGTCTGTTGCCTGACCAGTTGCGTGCCCTGTACCCAGTCGCACTTACAGAACGGCATTTTTCGTTATTTTGACATCTAACTTAGTTATCTTAGTTCTTTGAACATTAAGTATTGCCATCTAATTTATAAAGTAAAGAATATACAGGGTGTCCACTCTAATCGTGGACCAATAGCTAATTTCTAAACCGTTAGAGATAAGCATATAGTTTATTTAGGAAAAAATCTCAAAATTATGAAAGGAATTTTGGGTCTATTCAATGTTTTTCAAAAAATCAAATTTTGAAAGAGTTACGAAATTTCAATTTTTATACAGCCCCCCAGTCCTATCAATCATATTTAGTAAAACATTCTCGACACTGTAAAGTTTAAAACTAAAAAAAATCACTCTTCTACCACAAAAATTGACCGAGTTATGACGTTTTGAAAAATCAAAATTTTGCATTGTTTCATGACGTCATCGAGAGATGGCTTAAGGGACCGTATGCGAAATCCTTCAAAATCTTGATTTTTCAAAACGTCATAACTCGGTCAATTTTTGTGGTAGAAGAGTGATTTTTTTTTTAGTTTTAAACGTTGAAGTGTCGAGAATGTTTTACTAAATATGATTGATAGGACTGGGGGGCTGTATAAAAATTTAAATTTCGTAACTCTTTCAAAATTTGATTTTTTGAAAAACATTGAATAGACCCAAAATTCCTTTCATAATTTGGAGATTTTTTCCTAAATAAACTATATGCTTATCTCTAACGGTTTAGAAATTAGCTATTGGTTCATGATTGGAGTGGACACCCTGTATATAATGGGCTGATATAGGGGGGTAGGATTTCAAGAAGTCCAACACAAAATTTGCTCAAATTGGCAGAAAACTGATTATCCTCCCCAAATGCTATATCTAAGCTCGAGAAACACTAACAATCTTGCGAGAGTTCTTCCTAGAGAGCAGAATCAATCTGTCACGACTTGTTACACCAATTGTAATAGCTTTCGAAAAAAGGCGACTGCCTAAACGTACACCGGGCTACTCTATCTCCATGCCTGGGGCCTTACTCTGAAACTTCCTGAAACTTCCAGTGACGTCTATTACTCCCTCACGACAAGCAAAAACCGCCGAAAAAGTAGTCACTTGTCAAATTTTGTGCTACTCTGAAAGCCCTAAATGTGCCCTAGCGAGAATTTTCTCACCTTTAACCGCGTATCGAGAAGGAAAAATGACTGACCAATCAAATGACACTATATCTCACTCGCGTTACATCAGCATTCGAGCGTGCATTTTGCTTTAACTTTCTGGTTTAGCTTAGCCTCCGAAATAGATGGCAAAAAGATTCGAGAGCCAAATATTAAAAGTATTCTGGTAGATTAAGATGCGTTTCAGGAATTTAAAAATATTAGGATTTTAAATCGTAATTAGCACATCTTTTCAACACATACGAGCATACAAGCGTAAGCGAAGTAAAGTGTCGAAATAGATTATACGAATTCATCTCAATGTATCAAATGCTACGCTGAACATGGAAAAATGTATAAATACTTTTAAAAAGTAATACTAATATTTATAAATGTTTGTTAAATTAAATCATTTAACTTCATGACTTTGTTTTTAGCGATATTTTAACTTTATCGCAATAATAGTTTAAAATTTTGGCTTTAAGTAAAACTCCTCTTTTTGCGTTACTCATTTTTGTTTTCGCAATAATAGTTGTATTTTCAGCCTTTAAATGCTAAGTAAAGACAAATCACATGTCTGGGCAGGGCAAAATTAAGGCATAGGTATATGGGGCACAGGGCAAGGGCACCAACGTTTGGTGAGGCCTTAAACCCATCTAAAGTTATTAAAATGGAGAAATTTCATATCGCACTGTGACAAGATAAAAAATAAATTTAAAAATACTCTTTCGAAAACTTGAAATCCAAAATATTTTACTACTTCTTCATATTGTTTTTATTTGGGGGGGGGGGGGGCAGCACATAAAGCTCGTGCTCAATGTCCTCCAAAGCCGTGCCCTGTGTCTAGGTATCACTTTTTCAAAACGTGTATTTCAATCATTTGTTGTTTGAGTGGGTAAAAATTACTGCATGTGCTGCGCTTTTTGCAATGATTTTGATACTCAATTTTGCTTTTCGTGATATTTTGGCCTTTTCGCAATAAGAGATATATATTCACTCCATAAATACAGCGAACTCTCACTTATGTGCCGGCCCAAGAGACCAACAGAAAAATTCGCATAAGTTAGAGAGACGTATAAGTGAACAAGCCTATTTAAAGGACTAAAACGCAAAATAGTTTCTAATGAGAGAATGAATAAGAATGTTTCTATAGAAAAAGGACATAATACCAAAATTTGTCAATTACAGTAACGTAATTACAATGATAAAGAGAAAATAAAATTTGCAGCATATCTATTTACTAATTTTCCCTTTAAAATGATCCATAATAAGTAATTGTTCCTTTCCGAACTCTAGTTCATGCGGAAAAAATGTCTTCCGGGAACAAAAAAGGAGAAAGATTAAAGAGGAAAGTGAAGAAAAATGCTTATTTTTTGAGGAAAATAAATTGTTTTACATTTAGGGAAAATTCGGCGCATAAGGGAAATATTTATCTTTAGATCGACGCAGAAACGAATGATACTGTCATTATTTTGTTATGAAATGTGCTGGGACCATTTAAAGTCGTCGTATAAGTGAAAAAAGCGCATAAATGAGGCGGTGTATAAGTGAGAGTTCACTGTATTAAGAGCAAGAATCTGAGAAACTGTCACGCCTAGCATTATGGGGTCATTCATGACCTCTAAGATTTTCTCCCAAAAATTACCAAATGTTTATTATCTTATTGACAGACCAAATCCAGAATGTTTTGCTCTGAAGTTGCCCCCTCACCCCTCTGGGTTAGATCGACATCCTGGTTAAGTAGACATATAAATTCAAGTTTTGGACATTCCTTAAAGTAATCTCAATTTGCAAAATTTTGGCCAATTAATCAGTAAAATAAGATGATTATAGATAATCGGCAAAGTTGCAGAGTTCCAGTTAATGCCGATAAATGGTGGCCTCTCCCAAATTCAAACTCAAAATAAAGAAAAAAATCTTAACTCTCAATGTAAAAACATACTAAACCACATTTTCAGAACTTATAAACATTATGGCACACTCCGCGTTGATAAAAAAATTGAATAAACAAACAGCTTCTTACTGCCGAGGAACACAACTCACGTTTTCTTACCCTGTCGTAAACTTCTCGGAGCGATTCTAGATACCTTAAATTAGAAGTGGCTTTGAGATTGGCGATTATTCGTGTCTCACAAGATGTGAGGTCACGGGGCACAAAAAACCCGTATTCTCGGTATCGACTATATTGAAGATACAATGAGAGTAGGGCCCCTGATCTGAGATTTACACCTGGACCTCTCCATCTGGGTCAGCCTTTTCTGACCACTAGACCAGGTGGCCGCCTCGAAAAATAATGCAAACGTTAAATGATTCAGGCGTTTAGTAAACAATCCAGCTCAATAAAAAAAAATCAATTTTTGCATGCCTACTGCTTTATGGTTTTTAGCACACAGCAAAATTTCTCATTTGGTTCACAACACACTGCCATCTATCGGAGTTCTTCGAGACAAGAGAAATTAACAATTGGTTGATTTCTACATTTATCACCATAACAACGGCATCATCGGATTGCCGCAAGAAGGTGCTCAAAGTGGAACTAATGTCTCCCGTAGCGAAGCAAATGTAGTAGGTATTTAGTATTTAGGAGACATTGCTTCAATTCAAATCGTGATTTGATGCTGGCAGTATAACATCGTTATCAGATTAAACGTAAATGGTTAATCTTATTGACAAGAGAGACATTTCTGTTTGCCTGATGATTGATGACATTTACTAAAATTTATTTAAAACGCAATTAAACGTGTGCATCATCCATTTTTTGTTTTAAAAACCATTTTTTTTCAAGAGTGAAACATTACTGAATCTTACACAACAAAAAAGAAAGCTGAATCTATCCCACATTTCATTAAAATTAATTTTTCAAAAACTTATTTATTTATTTTTGGATATGATACACCTTATGTATTTAGGAGTTAATCATTTATTATGTTTAAAATGTTTTATTTTAAGATCTTTTGAATAAGTCTCTCAGGTTGAAGGTTTGCTTGAACTGCCTTAGAGATTGCAACTTTCATTGATTTTTCTTGCTTCTTTAAGGAATCCGACAAATTAGCCTTTAGAACTTCTTTCCCTGTTTTTGGAAAATATTTTCCAATGCGATCCTGAAAAGGAAAATAAAATGTTATTTCACAGAGATATTTTTTAGAAAGTGGTCTTAAAATAACAGCACATTTTAAATGCCTAAAGACGTTGCTAGAGCCGTAGTCGCAATGAACCAATTGCACGGAAATAGCGATCACCAAACCTTGGAGTTTTTCTGACGGAAATTATCTAAAGGACTTGTATCTAAAACACCAGTTGCAGCACAGGAAGGTTTGGTAAGAAGAAGTTTTGTGGAAGCAGGATTTGTTTGAGACACAAGGGTATCTTTGGGAAGGAAGGCCGTTCCATGCAACGTAGATGCGAGGCTCGTTTCTGTGCATCTAAAAGAAGCTTTGAACGTTACATATAGGCTCAAGATTTGACTAGCATTAGTCACATGTGACTCCGACGTTATTAATAGAACAATCTGCAATAGTTTTGCTCCTTATTTTTGTGCTTTTTATTATTTTGGGCACTCTATAGATTCGGCTATCAGCGGATCGCAGTTGCGTCCCAGTGTTCCTATGCAATTTTTGATCTTTGCTTATGTCTGATCTTCCGTATTATTTTGTCAACGTTCTTTTGAATCATCCTATATACGTTGGCCATGTGATTTTTGGTCTGATGTTTCATTAACAGTGTATCAATGCTATCAATGTGTGCGCAGAAATCTGTGTCTGCGTTTGCACGTTTCAAATTTCTTTTGGACTCTCTTTTAGTAGATCGATACAGGTACTCGCAGATAAAGGACCTTAGGAAAAATATCATCCGCCCTGTTTCTTATAAATCTGTTGTGGCAGAGAGTTTAGATTGAAATTTGCAACATCAAGTACATGAATTGTCACTTAAAGTTGTGCCAAAGTAGGCAGCATATCCCCGAAGTCCTTGCAGTATACTGCCAAAAGCGATATACACCAATCTGCCTAACCGCAGACGACAAACATGGCTTGATGACCCAATAGAATAGAGAGCCCAGTTATGAATTAACATACGTTGAACTCGTAAATTTTACTTAACTGTAGTACGTAAATTTTAACACACTAGGGAGCTTCATCCCCTGTGTGCTGATTGTCCCCAACATCAGAAGATTTCTTCGCAATCTTTTTTGGTTCACGAAGATTTAAAGAGGTTCGTCTGTTCGGAAAAACCAGAGTAAAATGCATGATACGTTTAGAACAAAATGAATATCTCACTCCCCCCGATATAAAAAATATAATTTCATTGAAGAATTCGTTGCAATTAGAACAGTGTGAAAATGTGAAAATCCTGCTCCCACACCGACTAAAAAAAAAAAAAAATAAAAATACGAACAACATTTTTTTTAAACATCCTTTCGAAGATCAGCCCTCTCCAGGGGCCCAAATTAACTTAGTTAGTCAAGGCATCGCACTCATGGGAACACATTGCTTACTGTATGCAAATAATGTCTTTTTGCTTAATCTCTCAGTAAGTTGAAAACCAAAATTTCATACGCTATCTCTAAAGCCTTGTTTCTGATGCCAAACTCAAAATGAGTTTGACGTCAGAACTTAGATTTTCTTCAAAGTTTAAAAAGTAAAAAAAAGAAAAATTCATTCGAAAATCCTTCTTTTCCATTTTCATAAAGCAATCTTTGTCTTGGACCTTTATTTCGCATAAAACATACAATATCCTTTAATTGTTTTGAGCACCGTAGTAAAACGCACGAAATTTTCCACTGCGCTATACGAGTCTTTCCTCTTTCAAATGATCTATCTATATAATAAGGCCACCGCTCCCTTACTATTACTTCAATCCCGACAACGGGATTAGATATGTTGTGCTCCCTCCAGGTACTGCCACCAAATATTTGGATATATCGATGTTTAATATTTCAGTCCAAAATTTTCGTAAAAATATGTGATACCACGTGCAAAAAAAAAAAAATAACATCGTTAATCAGTTAATTGCAGATCTAATTTCATTAAAAAAAATCAGTGATTGCTATCATCCATGTTTTGCGCTTACAGCTTTTTCAGAATCGTTGATTTGCTTTCGCGGTTTTCCTTTTTTCCTTTTCAGTTTCTTTTTTTTAAATTGCATTGTTAATTGCATAATATTTTCAGAAAAAGTTTGATAAAGAAGGTGTGGTAAGAAGTTACATACAGTGCGTTTCGAAATGATAGGTCCACCAGTAAAAAAAGAAAGTTATGCTGGAAAAAAAGGTTGTATTGTGTACAAAGTACAGTCATGGAAAAAAAAAACGAAACACTCGCTCTTATTCGAAGACTATTAACACTAGAGACACGTGTAATATGTTATTTTTTCAGGAATAATGTGTTCTATAAATTTCTATTGGTAAATTGTTGTTAAGGGGTCGTCTTCATATAAAAATCGGCATCAACTTTAAAATTTCTATGAAAACCCCCCTTTTTTATCGCATATTTGTGATCAGCAACATCATTTAACTCTCTTGTCCCCGTAATGGCCGAAGGCGCCCGAATGCCTTGGGCCCCACAATGGCCCAAACAGCCTGAAAAAAATTCCACCCCCTTCGAGAGCTAACAAGCGTGAACTCGGGGCGTGTGCGGGGGATTAGGGTAAGACAGGTGATATGGCGGACAATGAGAGTGGAATGCGTCGACTGCGACGAAGTTTCACTTCACCTCGAAATTTTCTCACTGCTACTGTTCTTGCTTTGGAAGAAAAGTCGTTTTTTTTCTAGCTAAGGTTTTTTAGATTGATTATTTTGGAATGGGATATCAGAGGAGAAAGGTATTAACGCAAGAAGAAATAAATGCCATACTTTTCAATTCTGATTCTGATGGTTCAGATATTGAACATAGCAAAATTCAACTTATTATCAAAGATTAAATTCATAAAAGCTTTTTTCTCGTAAAATTACGTATAAATAAATATTTAATGGGATAGAGTAAAATTATTCCGAACGTAAAGAATAATTAAAAGTTAATAATAATCATAGCTGAGTCAAAAAAAATTATTATTACTTGCTATTTAGAAATGTTGCATTTGCTTATTATTCATAAAATATTCTTATTATTTATAGAATATCATCTTAACCACTCAAGTGACCCACAAAGCTTTTTTTTTTTTTTTTCAATAATTTCACCTTTACATTTTTCTATCATTTTTCATCAAACGTCGGACAAATATCCTAAGAAACTTAGAAATTTTCTTGATTAACAGTCACTTCCCATATTTCTGAATTTCCTCCCCCACCCTCCCCCGCTTATACTTATAACGCAAATGATAGTATATGGAAGAGTCAATATTTTGTTTGATTACTTCAGGCAGATATAAGAACTATTATTATTCGAGGCAGAATGATATCATTTTAATCATAATTAGAGATGGAGCGAAGCATTGCCCTGGCAGAAGCAGGGGTGTGATTCTGCCGCTTCGACCTGTAATTATTTACGTTTTTACATATATTGTCTTTTAAGATATACGCAATTATAAAGTATAGTAAAAAAAAAGAAAATTATATCTTTTGAAATGATTGTGTGTAGTGCAGGCTTGGAACGAGAAAGTCTTCAATAATTAATAATATATTCTGTTCAACTGAAAGCTATTACAAAATAAATAATTTAAATGCAAAACATTTAGTTAGTAATTCTATGAACAATTTAGGTTGATTTAAAAGAAAGCTAGTAACATAAGGCAATCTTTAAATATTTCCAGTACTTACAAAAAAAAATAAAGGCAATTTGTAACACCTACCAAACTAGGATTTTTTTAAAGTCATACTTTATTTAATGCAGGTACAGGTACAAAGTTTCAGTTTTTGTTAAATTGATTTTGTTGAGAAAACTTGACTCATTTTGTACCTATTGATCGAGATTTAACATAGTAGTCCAGGATTATAAAATACTTAATGAAAAGTAAATTGAAGGTGAATTTTATTTATTTCTTATCAATCAAAATACGAGCATTTCCTTGTAGATCCACTTTCGAAGCAAAATGTAAAGTTTCGATTTTACTTGTTAATTAAAAGAAAAAGTCCTTTTTTTTAATTTTTTATTTTAGAAATAAACAGTTCTCAAACTAAACATATTAAATACTTAATTTAAAATATAGATACTGAATTGTAAACAAGGAAGAATGCATGTACATGACTCTAACAAATTTAAGTTAACTTCAATAATTTTAAATTAAAAATGTTCAGATATACACTGAAGTGACAAAAGTCATGGGATAGCAATATGCAAATTTTCAGATGGCAGTAGCATCGCATAGAACAGGTATAAATGCGCAGTGCTTTTACAGAGCTTTCATTTCTGTTCAAGTTATTCATGTGAAGAGGTTTTAACGTGATGATGACCGCACGACGTGAATTAACAGACTTTGAACGCGGAATGTTAGTTGGAGCTAGACGCATGGGTCATGCCATTTCGGAAATCGTTAGAGAATTCAACATTCCCAGATCCACTGTGTCAAGAGTGTGCCGAGAGTATGAAATTTCAGGCATAACATCCCACCATGGACAGCGCAGTGGTCGACCGCCTGCACTTAAAGATCGAGTCCGGCGACGTCTGCAAAGAGTCGTAAATTCTAACAGACAAGCAACACTGCGTCAAATCACCGTAGAAATCAATGTGGGACGTACAATGGACGTGTCTGCTAGAACTGTGCGGAGAAATTTGGATTTCTTGGGCTATTCCAGCAGAAGACCGACTCGAGTGCCTTTACTGACAGAACGACATCGCTTGCAGCGACTCTCGTGGGCACGTGAGCATATCGGTTGATCCCTAGATGAATGGAAAACCGTGGCCTGGTCCGATGAGTCACGATTTCAGCTGGTAAGAGCCGATGGTAGGGTTCGAGTGTGGCGCAGACCCCACGAAGCCATGGACCCAAACTGTCAGCAAGGCACTGTTCAAGCTGGTGGTGGCTCCGTAATGGTGTGGGCTGTTTTTTCATGGCATGGACTTGGTCCTCTAGTGCGACTGGACCGAACATTGACTGGAAATGCTTATGTGCAGCTACTTGGAGATCACTTGCAGCCATTCATGGACTTCATGTACCCAAACAACGATGGGATTTTTATGGATGACAATGCGCCATGTCACCGGGCCACAACTGTTCGCAATTGGTTTGAAGAAAATTCTGGACAATTCCAACGAATGATTTGGCCACCTAGATCGCCCGACATGAATCCCATTGAGCATTTATGGGACACCATCGAGAGGTCTGTTCGTGCCCAAAATCCTGCCCCATCAACGCTTTCACAATTATGGACGTCTATCGAGACAGCATGGCTCAATATTCCTGCAGAAGACTTCCAACGACTTGTTGAGTCCATGCCACGTCGAGTTGTTGCACTTCGCCGGGCAAAAGGAGGGCCGACACGATATTAAGAGGTATCCCATGACTTTTGTCACTTCAGTGTATGTTACAATATTAAGTTATAATGCAACTAGCAGCTAATTTCTTGTTAAATTATTGTGAGATTAATATTTGACTTTATAGTATCAGTTGATTTCATTATAAACACATCTCAACTGTAGAACATGCTTTCCATATTCCAAATAATGCTTCAAATTACTTATTTAAAATATAAAAAAATATATAAATGTTTACTTTCCTTGTACTATCAGTACAAAGCAAAAATAAATACTTTAATTAGTAAAGTTAATTTATAAATGGAATAGTAAGCTAAAAATGATGACTAACACTAAGGATATTAAAACATACGGAGTATAGTATAATATTATATGCATTCAATGCTGAAACTTCAACAGGTGCACTAGCCGAAGATTCGTCCATCAGTTAGCCGAAGCTTCGCTATTCAGTGCGACGGCCAAACTGTGCTTCAGGCCATCTCTAATTAAAATTAATGGTTTTTAATTCATATAAAGATATAATATTGTTTGAAACTAGTTTTCAACTATTTGTTATGAAGATTTGAACTGAGTTAGAGCATCAGTGTTATTGATTAAGCAAAAACTGATGTTTATACATAAACAAGCAAGCTGGATAGTGTCTAAACAAACTGCTAGTATTTCAGCATTTCCCTCGGGAGTTCTCAGAAAACCCAAGCTCAAAAATGTTTATGAATTTGATTGTCATGTTTGAATCTATTTTTTCTTTTATTATGATTCCTTTTCTTTTATTTTCCTCTCCTAACTCTCTCTTCGATATTTTGTTTGTAAGAAAGAGTGTTAAATTCTCAACAACCTAAAAAGTAAATTTCAAACATGAAAAATAATGTATTTCACTCCTAATTTTAGAGAACACTATTCAGGAATTTGCTCCACGTGGAAACGGCAGAGATGGGTTACACACGGAAAGAACTCCTGTCACTATTTGATGGGAAGAAAGAAAGGGAAGGGAGTTACTTGCAGGATTAGCAACTCAGCAGTGCACTAAAGAGAGGACAAAGCGACTGGGGGAAAGCATAGAACAAGATATTCGGCCATGGGGCTGGGACCCTAGGTGCATTCAATATGGCTGCTCTCGGGGCAGAAAGAGTTAACTTTGTATACCAAATCGTTTTAAATTTGCTCCAGCCGTTGCTTCACAATTAAACTGACAAAAAACCGTCCCGTAATGTTAAAAATATTTTTAATATTTGGGCATATAATACCTAAACCACGATAGGTACAGCAAAGTTTGTTTTTTATATCAAAGTATGAACCAACTCAACAATAAAAACGTCATTGATTCCCTCTCAGATAAAATTTTAAATTTTTTATGAATTTTGAATTTAATATTTGAAAAAATGATGATCTGGAACCATATAATATTTTGATGGAAAAACAATCTAGAAGGGGTTTCAAAGGAGAATCCAAAATGGGAGCTCAAAATATCCAGTAGTTTTTGAGATATGCTAAAAGAACCATTTTTAGGGACCATATACAACTGTGCAAACTGAAACAATAGCAAGGAATTTCTATGCAAAGAAAGAGGAATATGCTTATCCACCAGTTGCAGAACATGCTCAGCGTTTTTATATAGTATTTAGTTTTAAACAGTTAAAAAAAATGTTGAAAGCGAAACGCTAATAAAACTGCTGAGTATATTTTAAAACTGGTAGACAATCATATTTTTTGTCCATTAGTCAGAAGTCTGCATTCATGCAACATGTAGCAATTCAGAAAATTTTAACATGGACACTTGCTTTTCATGAGAAACTGGTGTCTCGGAGGGTTATTTGGAATAATTTGTGAAGATTAGACTTTTTTTTAATTCTGAGCCACGGTTTTAACATTTTTGCCAATCCTAATACAGTAGTTTATATAAATACAAGAGGTTACTTTTAAGTTGTAACCTCTCTCCAAAAGGTGTGTGCTGCAACGGTTAGTGCGTAGCTAAAAATATGCATCCATCTTTGTTTAATCAAAAAGATAGAATGTTGCATTTTTCCCTTAAACTCTACGCAGTAGGATTTTCTCTTCCAAATTTCAAAAATATATTATAACTTTAACAAAACCCGAGAATTTTTAATTAATTACGAAAAGCAAACGTATTATTGCGAGTTGCTTTAGGTAATTTAATCGAAAAAATATGATTTGTCTACTCTTCGTAAATTTCGCCCTTGAAAGTAGCCTTTTAAATGTGGTGGTGGTCCCTACATCTTTGGTCGGTCATAACTTTTGTTCTACTGGTCCTAAAGTGATGCCGCTTGGTACCGAGCGTACTTTTGGCCCTCCGCACCTAATTATGTAACCAAATGTAGTGGTTCCTATTTGAAAATTCAGACTTTGAGTTCATTTCACTTTGTATATAGCCCCTTATCAAAATTTTACTCATATGGTTTTAAAGAAGACTTTAATCCATGTCATAAGACACCTTTCTTTTGTTCTTGGCACGTATAGCAGCCGAATAATTCAGAGTGTTTCGTTTTTTTTTTTTCTATGACTGTACCATTTTATAAACTGCATTACTTCATTCAAAGTAAAATAGCTCATAAATAATTTACAAATAATAGGAATAATCAGGGAAACTAAAATTCGATGAAACAGCTGTTTCAAAAAGATAGGTCCACTGAACCAAGCATCAAATAAATGTAGAATTAATAAGAAATTTTTCTGATTTTTTTTTTTTTTTTTGAATAAGCTCATAAATCCAATTTGGCATGGTTTCTACCAGTGTTTGCAAACAATTTGTCCCGATTTTTGACCATTCGGAGAAAATAGCCCTTTTTTTCAAGTCTGCAGTACTGTTGTACTGCCTTCCGCCTGCATACACCGCTCTTGCGAGTTTACCCTACATGTTTTCCACTGGATTCAGGTCGGGTAGTCAATTTCGGAGCCGCTTTCCTTTTTCCATAAACAAAATTGCCGAACTTCTTTACCGCTCTGTGAACTGTAGATTTTGATATTGAAGGGTTTAGTTGTATGGCCAAAGTGGATATGCTCATATGTCCCTTACGATAGTGCTTCGTTGTCGGGGTGTCACTTTTGATGGACGGCTAGATGATTTTTTACTGCTATAAGCATTTCTAAATAGCAAAAAATTGTTTGCAACACTTTGAGATCTGTTTAAAATCTTGCCCATTTCTCCATTCGATTTTCCAGACTGTTTATATGCATCAATTTTCCCCTGCTCAACCAGCGAAAGACTGCAACGACAACCCGTTTTGTTCGACTACAAAGTGCTGTTCAAATCTGTTTAAATACCTTCACAGCAGTAAGCATGACCCCGTAGTAAGACTAAGCAACGATACTTTTGGAAATAAACGTGGTTGGGGCAAAATTTCTGAAGGCGGACCTATCTTTTTGAAACGGTCTGAAAATGAAAATTTGCATCAAATAAGAAGAAATGATTTATTTTTAAGAAATGTCATCAAACATAGTTATAAGAATTACAGATATATAATCACTATCCAAAAAAGTGATTCTTATTCTCAATTAGGAGTCGAAATTTTGAAAAATAAGAGTGGACCTATCATTTCGAGACGCACTGTACTTCATCAGAAGTTGCAGTATAAATCTCATTAGATAAAAGTTTGCAATAATTGCTATTGATAATTTAAAAACGATCTATTTTCTTTCCTAGACAAAAAGCGCGATATATCCGATCGAGCATCATAATAGAGAAATTTAAGGAGTTACTTTGCATTGAACTACGTACGCTATATTTTCAAAAAAAGAAAATAATAATAATAATAAGACCGATGTTTTTTGGTCCATGTATCAATACAATCGAAGCTTTAATTTCTAACATCGATGTTTGGTCGGCGATGTCGCACAACTAGTTCAAATGGATACGTGTATGTTTCTGACATCCTTTAGCTTTTATATAACACTATTGTCATTTTTTACCTGTTATTTGTACTCTGCAAAAAATAATACTGGTGTTTTTACAGTATAATACTGGCAGCCGAGGTTCATCTTTAAAACTGTAAAATGCACAGTAATAAACTGTGAAACTAACAATTTTAGTTTCTTACTGTAAAGTTAGCAATTTTACAGTTTACTGAAGTAAAATTAGCAATTTTACATTTTAGTACTTTAAAATTAGGAATTTGACAGTTTATTATTGTAAAATTAGCAATTTTTACAGCTTATTACTACAAAATTAGCTGTGTTATATTGTAAAAACAACATTCATTTTTTTACAGTGCATTATCCGAATTTTTTGCTTATCTGTGACTACCACGCCACCCTATTCCGCGGATAATTTGGAGTTTACTCCGATGCAAGTCAGAGCATAATGAAAATTTTAATTCAGAAAACTATCTTTTATTACTCTAAAGGAAGCAAACTTACCTTCCATTTTACGGAATCCATTACAAGGGAACCCTTGCCAAGGGAAATTCTTCCTGTTGGACCAAGTCGAGTATCCCAGAACCCAAGCACTGAACAGCAAGGGACACCTTCTTCGCCACTTTATCATTGCAGCCGCAAACTTCGATCTCTTTAAAGAAGACCGTTTTGTAAATTTTTCTGAATGACAGTCAGGTTCATTTCTAATCTGAAGTTTTATGAGTATTTAATTGAAAACCAATTTAAAATGAGCGCTGTCAAAGATAGCACAAAAATAGATTCATTGTTCTTTATCATAAGTTAATGTTTCCTTTAAAAAAACTACATTACTGTGATCGTATCTTCTCATAAAACAGTTCGTTTATTTCTCGCAATAAATGATCATTTTGATTTAAACACCAGTTAAGTGTACAGAAAAGTAATTTGTCTTGTTTTTTTAGTTCGTCGTTCATTTTCCCCCATATTTCTGTTATTCACTATATCGTCATCATTGTTCTGAATGATTAATCTAAATGGTGTTAATTAGAAACATATTTTTTCCATTAAATAGATGTGGTTCGCTAGGAAAAGATATATTGTTGAATACAAGTGAAACATAATGAGTCGAAACCACGCTATTAATTTTTGTATTTCACATGACAAAACTACTAGGCTGGAGTACCCTGTATGATAGCTTAACTTTGAAAAATATTAAAATAAATACAGTGAACTCTCACTTATGCGGCTAACCTAGGGACCAACAGAAAAAGGCGCGTAAGTGAGTGAGACGTATAAGTAAACAAGCCTATTTAAAGGACTAAAACTCAACATAGGTTCTAATGAGAGAGAGAATAAGAATGTTTCTATAGAAAAAGGACATATTACTACGGTTTGGCAATTACTGTAACGTAACTATAATGATAAAGAGAAAACAAAAGCTGTAGCATACCTAATTACAAACTGTTTCCTTTAAAACGATGCATAATAGATAATTGTCCCTCTCCGAACTCTAGTTCATGCGGAAAAAATGCCTTCCGTGAGCAATAAAGGGGAAAGATTAAAGAGGAAAGTAAAGAAAAATGCTTATTTTTTAAAGAAAATAAATAAATTGTCATACATTTTAGGGAAAATTCGGGGCATAAGTGAAATATTTATCTTTAGAGTGACGTATAAACGAACGATACTATCATTATTTTGCTATGGAATGTGCTGGGACCATTCAAAATCGTCGTATAAATAAAAAGGCGCATAAATGAGGCTGCGTATAAGTGAGAGTTCACTGTATAAACATGACTTACTGCGTTTAATTAGTCCCTCTACAAATATCATTCATTGACATTTTGTCAGAAAATCGAAATGCATTGATAGGAGCGCAAAAGTATATTGGGGTGTACTTCACAAAGCTCAAATGCGCCCTTTTGTCCCTGTAAGGGACATTAGTGAGCAAGTTAGGGGCACGTATAAACACAATTAAAAATCGCAGGACATGCATCATATTTTAACGAAAAACTCTTTAATTTGAAGGATACAAGTATATTGTACCGATTTTATTGTAAGAGACCCTTATAAAGAGAGTAAGTTAGGGGCACGTGTTCAACGTGATTAAAAATCGCAGCACACGAATCATATTTCAACGAATTTATTTTTTAATATGAAACATAGACGTATATGCCCATTCCATTGAAGTGTTCGTAATCTGTACAGTGTTAGCTTCATTTTATAATAGTTAGAATTTTTCCTGTTAACGCTTTGAATAGTGAAGATCTACATGCGACCGTTGCACATCTCTAAATCTATTATTTTCATATAAAATTTTATGAACGTGATTTACCTTCCAGCAAAAAATTAATATGAAACACAAACTAGATAATGTTTTAACTAGGGATGCAGCGATAAGTATATTGGCCTATTACCGATTAATCGGTTGTTAATAATCGGCTGAGCCGATTAATGATCAGGATAATTATTTTTAGTATTTTTAGCAGTTTTTCTGTCTTTCTTTTACAATTCCGATTTTAGAAATAGCTGCTGATTAATTTCTCTGAGCGAATATTTATTTTTTTCCTAATTTTCAAAAATAATTTCAAAATGTTAATCTAATTTCTTTGAGCATTGTTAACTGGACATGAAAATTAAAAAAAAAAAGTAAATTTAACAGTGGCTTCCATTATTATTATTTTTTTTTTTTTCAATTATTGTCGTAGCTTTTTAATTTAAGACTTTTATTCTTTGTGAAAGTTGGAAGTTATCTAAAAGCACTACTCTAAGAAGAGAAGAATCGACACATGAAAATGATGCAACATTGTCTATGTGTGTATATTTATTTAAAACAGCAAAATCAATTGAATGAAAAATTCATATTAACTGTGGGGGTACGGGTTTGCTGTTAGTAGAATTATTTATCATAGTTTCTGGGTGAAAATATAGTTAGTATTAAGAAATATTTTTTCCGCCGATTAATCGGAAATTTCTTTACCGATTATTAATAATCGGCAAAGTGGCCAATTGTGGCAGATTAATCGGTCTGCCGATTAATCGGTGCAACCCTAGTTTAAACACTTTTCGCTCTTTGAATTAGGCTTAAATCATCTTACTCTCCTCATATCAGGCAAACATTTTCTTTGATTTTATCTGCCGACTACTTGTTACAAGTACTCTTCACAACTTCACGATCCAACTACTCAGCCATTCTACATTATGCCTAATCATAACCGAAGCATTTCAAGGAGGAGAAAAGTGACACATAACTTTGGCCTCCTCCGTGACGGGGAAAAATATGTTCAATTCATTTACTTGAATAATAATTATCTCCAATGATTTCATCATTTTTTAAATTACACAACAACTGAGAAAAGAAAAGACATTACCCTATAGATAGCAAGTTTTCGGAATTTTCAAGGAAGTTTCGATCTTATTGCTCCAGGAAAAGCAGCTAACAGCCTAGTATTCTTTCAAAATGGAGATAAGTTTAATTCAATATATGTTTTTCATTGTGATTGTTTTTGCGTATTATGTGGACTCTCAGTTAAAAACAGCTCAAGAAGGTGTTTCGGGATTCGAACGAGGTACTGTAAATTTTCAAATTCATTTAATATATCTAAGTTAGCTAAGGAAAATTTTCTAAGTATTTATTTCATGCAACAAGTTATTTCTCTCCACATGTAGTAAACCACTCTTAGAAGAAAAAAAAAACCTTTCTCGGGAAAATTCAAAAATTCTTCTCAAAAACGTTAATCCCTGATTTAGCTAAATCGTCCCACGTAGCGCAGATTTAAATGAAACATGTAAAATCCCAAGAGACAAATCACATGCCAATAAACCTAAATAAGTTCTTAATGCCGTAGAATTTAACGTTATGGACTCTTGGTAATATTCACTTTTTACAAAAAGTAATAAAAAATATCGAGTTTTTAGACCTTTTTACTCAGGATATGAAACATATATCGTCGGCACCATGCTAAAATAACAAATGTGAAAAATTGCGTTTTTCATGTTCGTTGTTCAAGCTCGAATTTTACAAATAATTAAACTTAAAATGACACCTTCGAACGACAGTTTTACACCCAAAGATATCTATACAAATTTAAAAATGTAAAATAACCAAACATGTCACGTAGGAAAAATTATATTCAGTGTTTTGGCTCCCAGTGCCAATTTTCACGTTCGTAATTTTAGCATGGTGCCGACGATATTATGAAACTGTTTTAAATTGTTCAACACTGCTAGTTATACCTTTAAATACTACCTACGTGCTTTAGGTAGTCTATTCATAAACCGTTTAATATTTCTTCAAATAAAAAAGTTAAAATTGAAGTAAAGACACACTAAATACTGTAACTCTATGATTGTAGATAACGTGCATGTAAGACCAAAAAGCATTTTACTATTTAAGAAGAATAAACTACTCTTAAAGTAAAATTTACATATTTATATGACTTTCGAAAATGAAGGATGCAATTAACAGTCTATCAATATTCTTCAATTAACAAACTTGAAGCACACATCACATTGATTAAAATAGCAACTGGAGTATTAATAGCATCTCTTGCAAATGTGGACTTGGATACTAAGGATGCGCCAATTAATAGGTAGTTCCGATTAATCGGACATAATCGGATGCTCTGCCGATCATCAGTAATCGGTAAAAGTTTGCCGATTAATCGGACTTTATTTTAATTTTCCTTTTTAAAGTATACTTTTGCCAAGAAACTATGATGAATAATTTTACTGCCAGTAAATAAATGTAATTTTTCGCCAACCTTGCTATAACATGTAGTGTGAGAGTGTAAAAGGTTAAAAAAAAACAAATACTGATACAGTGGCGTAAAACTGAATAGAAGATTAAAAGATAACCTTCACAGCTGATTTTCATATGACACTATTAAGAATATTTAAATTAATGGACTTTAAATTGAAATGTAAAATATGAGCAGTTCATTTTATTCACAATCAGTCAAACATGTCCCTTTAACTGACAATACAAATATGTGTTACGTAAAATTACTTTTATGCCTTAAACAAGAAACTGCGATGAACAAATTCATTAACCTGAGATAAGTTTTTTCTGCAATCGTAAGTGTAACAGAAAAGGAAAAAAAATCTCTCTCACTTGATACAAATTTCTTAAAATTTTTTCCTGTTTTGAATAAATATGCACATATGACAATGTTGCAGTATTTTGCATGTGTCGAAATTTTTTTCCCTCAATTTCCTTAGCATAATGCTCTTAGATGACTTTTAATTTTCACAAAAAATAAAAGTGTTTAAAATAAATAGCTACTAATAACTGAAAAATAAATTTAAACAAAAACCACTCTTGGCCTCCCCTTATTATTAGTTTTTTAATGTCCAGTTGACTTAATCTAGTAAACAATATGTTAATTGCATAATCTGTTAATGTAATTTTATTAGCAATAATATATTAAAATTGGTTCAAAGAAATTGGACAAATTTTTGAAATTATTTTGAGCAAATTATGAAATTGGAAAAAGATGTAGAAAAAGTCTTTTTTTCAGAAATAAATTGTAGGTAACTACTATTTACGAAACGGCAATTGTAATGGAAAGAAGAGAAAGGAGCTATGGTGTAATTGATAGAATTAAAAATAATCATATTGATCATTAATCGGATCACAGCCAATTAATCGGCAGATTAGCAATCGTCGATTAATCCGCAATCGGTAATCGGTCACTTTGCTTATAGGTGTAATCCCTACACGAAACGTGTAGCTTTATCCCAATCGAAAAAATGTACTCTTACTGCAACGATCAATTTAATTTGTAATGAAATATTTATTTAAAAATCAGATTGTTGAACTTGTTTCTTATGTTTACAGATCACTGTCTTGGAGTTGAGTGCGGAGAAAATCGACAGTGTGCATGGGATGAAGAAAACTGGAAAGCAAACTGCATTTGTCGTAACGGATTCAATGGAGATAAATGCGAGCATGGTAAGCAATAATAATAAACGTATGCAGTTAATTGCGTATAGTCCTCAAAAAAGCTGCTTATAGTTCAGTAGCTAAGATAGGGTTCCAGAATACAAAATTGGAATAAAAAACCCAGAAAAAATATTCTCGAAACATGCAGCTTTTTTTTTTGCCAAAAGTTCTACCCCATTCAAAAAAATAGACCTAAACTAAAACGGTTGGTTTAGTATGTGCGGAAACATTAAAAAAAGTCGGATTGTTGAAGATGATTTATTATGTTTATAGAGCCTTGTATTGGAGTTGAGTGCGGAGAACAAACATCTAATTTCTAATGTAAAAATGCGGAAAAAAATAAGTATGCATATAAAAAGGCGTAGAAAAATTACCATCACATTTTTTAACTGTCGCATTGTGGAAAGTTCTGCCCAAGTCCTAAAAATATATTTAAACCTAAACTGTTAATGCAATTTGCGCGAAAAAACTTAGTTCAATGAATATTGATGAACAATTTTTCTTATGATTTTAGATCCATGTGTTGCAGCTGAGTGCGGGGAACATGGACAGTGTGAATGGGACGACGAAAACAGTGAAGCAAAATGCGTTTGTCGGAACGGTTTTGCGGGAGATAAGTGTGATCTTGGTAAGTAATAATTACAAACGTAAAAGGAAAAATACATATTTATGAAAGATAATTAATATAGTTTGGTAAAAAACACCTACTTTCTGATGTAAAAATGCAGAAAAAATAAGTATGCATATAAAATGGCGTAGAAAAATTACCATCACATTTTTTAACTGTCGCGTTGTGGAAAGTTCTGCCCAAGTCCTAAAAATATATTTAAACCTAAACTGTTAATGCAATTTGCGCGAAAAAACTTAGTTCAATGAATATTGATGAACATTTTTTCTTATGATTTTAGATCCATGTGTTGCAGCTGACTGCGGGGAACATGGACAGTGTGAATGGGACGACGAAAACAAAGAAACAAAATGCGTTTGTCGAAACGATTTTACGGGAGATAAGTGTGATCTTGGTAAGTAATAATAACAAACGTATAAGGTAAAATACATATTTATGAAAGATAATTAATATAGTTTGGAAACAAACATCTAATTTCTGATGTAAAAATAAGGAAAAAAATAAGTATGCATACACTGTAAAAAAAATTCCGGAAACGTTTCTGAGTATGTCGGGCAGCTGCGGTTCATGTTATTTTCAGAAACGTTTCTGAGTATGACGGAATCCTCTTTCTGTTATTTTCAGAAACGTTTTTGAGTATGTCGGAAACCTCTTTCTGTTATTTTCAGAAACGTTTCTGAGTATGTCGGAAGCCCCTTTCTGTTATTTTCAAAAACGTTTTTGAGCATTTCATGCAGCTGCGGTTCATGAAATGTTCAGAAAGGTTTCTGAGTATTTCAGAAAGCTTTCTCAGTATGTCAGAAATCTCTCTGAAATTTTCAAAAATGTTTTCCAATGTTTCTGAACCCTTTTTTCTGTGACTTTTTTTTTCTTTTGATACACATCTGGATTATAATGATTCGTATTTTTTTTTCTTACCGCTGAGATTAGTAATATTTCATTTTAAAAAGTAAACAAAAAATAATTAAATAAAATTCTTTTATAATTGTGTAAAAATACAAAATTTTTATTATTAGTGAATTTTATTATGTTTTTTAGTCCACCAGTTATTTTGTTATTTGTAAAAGTTGAGGTTCATAAAAATAGCGTTATAACATAAGAAACTGGAGGATTAAAAAGGAAAAATAATAATTTTGTATTTTCACACCATTTTATTGATTTATTTTTTGTTTTCTTTTTGGAATGAAATATTGTTCATCTCAGCGTTGAAAAAATTACTTAAACCTATTGAAATATGTGACATAAGATTTGTATTAAAAAAAAGTTACAGAAAAAGGATTCTAAGATGTTCGAAAACGTTTTACAATTTCAGAGAGACTTCTGGAACACTTAAGAACTCTTTTTAGTAATTTCATATACCGCAGCTGCACAATATACACACAAATGTTTTTGAAAATTATATTACGAGGATTCCAAAATACTAAGAAATGTTTTTTGAAATTGCAGAAAGCAGATTCCGAAGTTCACAGAAACGCTTTTGGAAAGTACGGAAAGTATATTCCGAAATACCCTGAAGCTTTTCAAAAGTTACAGCAAATATACCGAAATTCTCAGAAAAGTTTTTAAAAATATCATGAACTGCAGCTACCCATTTATTTAGAAACGTGCTTTGATATTTTTGACAGTGTACGATCTTCCTTTATTGTATGTTAAACATTTTAAAACGTACGAAGATAGTACAATAAGCGTTTGTGCCTTAAGCGATGACTAAGCAATGAATTCTATAATTTATATAATATTGACATTCAAAAAGTATATAATCGCCAAAAAATGTATCTAAATTAATATTCAAGAATAGTGACATGTTGGAATAGTAACAGGTGTGCTACTTTAGTCTGGAATGATATTTTCATATCCTTTATTCATTAAACAATATAAACTAGCGTGCCATTTCAAAGTTTTTGGGCGGGAGAGGGCAAAAGGTATGTGCTCGATGTGTTGAAAAGAAAAAAACATAAAAATACAAGCAGAAAAGCATAACAAAAAGCAGTAAATTTAAATTCCCAGGGGGGTCCATTCCCCCACGTCCCAAATGAGGGACCTGAAGCTACATGAAATAAATTTCAAAAATTAAAATATTTACTTACTCTATATTTTCAAATGAAACTTATGAATAATGTGCCACTCGTGGTCAGAGCATTTTCAAGTGAACAGAAAATGACACACTATTAAAATATTCTTCTTCACACTCGATTAAAAGCTCTTCATGGTATAGTTATTCTTCTGCGCAGCAAAACATTACTAACATTTTCTCCCCAATTCCTTTTGATACAGCATTCAAAATAAGTAAATTAATTAAAACACACAGTAATATTTTAGTATAACTAAAACGAAAAACCGGAGATTTCTTTCGCAGCGAAGAAAATCAACTAAAACTAAGCAGATAATTCTTTTCACTATGAGAAATAAAAAAATCTGCCAGCAATGCTAAAAATAAAAATAATAAAAATAAGTCACCAAACATTTCATTAGAGTTTACCGGGTGCGTTCAAAGTGCAAAATCTATGCGTTTAGTCTGATTTCGTTTCCCCAATCGAACGAAATCTGCCGGCTGCTACGCATAATATGGGGATTCCCCCGAAGTCACCGCAAGAAATGAAGCAGTGTGCCGCAAGAAATGGAGCTGTTTATGATTAGTGACGTCAATAATAGAATGAGATAGATTTTTATTAATTGGTCCTTATGCTCAACATGCATAAAAAATGAAAGATTGCAGAAACTCACAAACAAATAATATCACAAAAATTATTGCAATGCTGTCCAATGAAAACCAGTTTTGATTACGTCGATACAAGTCCCGAGAAAAAAAAAGTGTTTGGGCACAACAAAGATTTTATACAATATAAAAGAAAATAATCTATTTCTAAGCAATGAATAATACTTACCGGCTTCTGGAAGAAATAAAAATAAACTAAACTTCTCTTCGATATATCGTAATAATCCATAAGTGCAACACATTCTGATAATCCTGTTGAAGTACGCCTTAAAGATGTAGTTTTCGTATTAATTTGATGTCACCAAAACAAATATAATGCCTTGCGGATTACTGAAGTAAATACCATATTTAATAATTCCTCATGGATTTATAGTTCCCATAAATCCGATTTTATATTCAGCAAGACTAAAACACTCACTCGCTGAAATGAAAGCAAGTTAATATGGCGCCGTTTCCGGTTTCAATCTTCTCCCCCACCTAAATTTTGCTCGTTGCGCATTGAGCTACGCAACTTCCTCTAAGGTATCTGAGTAGGACGGAAACGTTTCCGAGTATTACCGAAAAGTCATTTTAAGCGGATGTTTCCTGTATATTCAGAAACGTTTATCTTATTTTCAGAAACGTTTCCGAATTTTTTTACAGTGTATAAAAAGGCGTAGAAAAATTACCATCACATTTTTTAACTGTCGCGTGGTGGAAAGTTCTGAACAAGTCCTAGAAATATATTTAAACCTAAACTGTTAATGCAATTTGCGCGAAAAAACTTAGTTCAATGAATATTGATGAACATTTTTCCTTATGATTTTAGATCCATGTGTTGCAGCTGACTGCGGGGAACATGGACAGTGTGAATGGGACGACGAAAACAAAGAAACAAAATGCGTTTGTCGAAACGGTTTTACGGGAGATAAGTGTGATCTTGGTAAGTAATAATAACAATCGTATAAGGTAAAATACATATTTATGAAAGATAATTAATATAGTTTGGTGACAAACATCTAATTTCTGATGTAAAAATACGGAAAAAAATAAGTATGCATATAAAAAGGCGTAGAAAAATTACCATCACATTTTTTAACTGTCGCATTGTGGAAAGTTCTGCCCAAGTCCTAAAAATAAATTTAAACCTAAACTGTTAATGCAATTTGCGCGAAAAAACTTAGTTCAATGAATATTGATGAACAATTTTTCTTATGATTTTAGATCCATGTGTTGCAGCTGAGTGCAGGGAAAATGGACAGTGTGAATGGGACGACGAAAACAGTGAAGCAAAATGCGTTTGTCGGAACGGTTTTGCGGGAGATAAGTGTGATCTTGGTAAGTAATAATTACAAACGTAAAAGGAAAAATACATATTTATGAAAGATAATTAATATAGTTTGGTAAAAAACACCTAATTTCTGATGTAAAAATGCGGAAAAAATAAGTATGCATATAAAAAGGCGTAGAAAAATTACCATCACATTTTTTAACTGTCGCGTTGTGGAAAGTTCTGCCCAAGTCCTTAAAATATATTTAAACCTAAACTGTTAATGCAATTTGCGCGAAAAAACTTAGTTCAATGAATATTGATGAACAATTTTTCTTATGATTTTAGATCCATGTGTTGCAGCTGAGTGCGGGGAACATGGACAGTGTGAATGGAACGACGAAAACAAAGAAACAAAATGCGTTTGTCTAAACGGTTTTACGGGAGATAAGTGTGATCTTGGTAAGTAATAATTACAAACGTAAAAGGAAAAATACATATTTATGAAAGATAATTAATATAGTTTGGTAAAAAACACCTAATTTCTGATGTAAAAATGCGGAAAAAATAAGTATGCATATAAAAAGGCGTTGAAAAATTACCATCACATTTTTTAACTGTCGCGTTGTGGAAAGTTCTGCCCAAGTCCTAAAAATATATTTAAACCTAAACTGTTAATGCAATTTGCGCGAAAAAACTTAGTTCAATAAATATTGATGAACAATTTTTCTTATGATTTTAGATCCATGTGTTGCAGCTGAGTGCGGGGAACATAGACGGTGTAAATGGGACGACGAAAACGAAGAAACAAAATGCGTTTGTCGAAACGGTTTTACGGGAGATAAGTGTGATCTTGGTAAGTAATAATAACAATCGTATAAGGTAAAAATCATATTTATGAAAGATAATTAATATAGTTTGGTAACAAACATCTAATTTCTGATGTAAAAATACGGAAAAAAATTAAGTATGCATATAAAAAGGCGTAGAAAAATTACCATCACATTTTTTAACTGTCGCGTTGCGGAAAATTCTGCCCAAGTCCTAAAATTATATTCAAACCTAAACTGTTGATACAATTTGTGCGGAAAAACTTAGTTCAAAGAATATTGATGAACAATTTTTCTTATGATTTTAGATCCATGTGATGCAGCTGAGTGCGGGGAACATGGACGGTGTGAATGGGACGACGAAAACGAAGAAACAAAATGCGTTTGTCGAAACGGTTTTACGGGAGATAAGTGTGATCTTGGTAAGTAATAATAACAAACGTATAAGGTAAAATACATATTTATGAAAGATATTAATATAGTTTGGTAACAAACATCTAATTTCTGATGTAAAAATACGGAAAAAAATAAGTATGCATATAAAAAGGCGTAGAAAAATTACCAACACATTTTTTTAACTGTCGCATTGTGGAAAGTTCTGCCCAAGTCCTAAAAATAAATTTAAACCTAAACTGTTAATGCAATTTGCGCGAAAATACTTAGTTCAATGAATATTGATGAACAATTTTTCTTATGATTTTAGATCCATGTGTTGCAGCTGAGTGCGGGGAAAATGGACAGTGTGAATGGGACGACGAAAACAGTGAAGCAAAATGCGTTTGTCGGAACGGTTTTGCGGGAGATAAGTGTGATCTTGGTAAGTAATAATTACAAACGTAAAAGGAAAAATACATATTTATGAAAGATAATTAATATAGTTTGGTAAAAAACACCTAATTTCTGATGTAAAAATGCGGAAAAAATAAGTATGCACATAAAAAGGCGTAGAAAAATTACCATCACATTTTTTAACTGTCGCGTTGTGGAAAGTTCTGCCCAAGTCCTAAAAAAATATTTAAACCTAAACTGTTAATGCAATTTGCGCGAAAAAACTTAGTTCAATGAATATTGATGAAAAATTTTTCTTATGATTTTAGATCCATGTGTTGCAGCTGAGTGCGGGGAACATGGACGGTGTGAATGGGACGACGAAAACGAAGAAACAAAATGCGTTTGTCGAAACGGTTTTACGGGAGATAAGTGTGATCTTGGTAAGTAATAATAACAATCGTATAAGGTAAAATTTATATTTATGAAAGATAATTAATATAGTTTGGTAACAAACATCTAATTTCTGTTGTAAAAATACGGAAAAAAAATAAGTATGCATATAAAATGGCGTAGAAAAATTACCATCATATTTTTTAACTGTCGCGTTGCGGAAAAGTTCTGCCCAAGTCCTAAAATTATATTCAAACCTAAACTGTTGATTACAATTTGTGCGGAAAAACTTAGTTAAAAGAATATTGATGAACAATTTTTCTTATGATTTTAGATCCATGTGATGCAGCTGAGTGCGGGAACCATGGACGGTGTGAATGGGACGACGAAAACGAAGAAACAAAATGCGTTTGTCGAAACGGTTTTACGGGAGATACGTGTGATCTTGGTAAGTAATAATTACAAACGTATAAGGCAAAATACATATTTATGAAAGATAATTAATATAGTTTGGTAACAAACATCTAATTTCTGATGAAAAAATACGGAAAAAAATAAGTATGCATATAAAAAGGCGTAGAAAAATTACCATCACATTTTTTAACTGTCGCGTTGTGGAAAGTTCTGCCCAAGTCCTAAAAATATATTTAAACCTAAACTGTTAATGCAATTTGCGCGAAAAAACTTAGTTCAATGAATATTGATGAACAATTTTTCTTATGATTTTAGATCCATGTGTTGCAGCTGAGTGCGGGGAACATGGACGGTGTGAATGGGACGACGAAAACGAAGAAACAAAATGCGTTTGTCGAAACGGTTTTACGGGAGATACGTGTGATCTTGGTAAGTAATAATTACAAACGTATAAGGTAAAATACATATTTATGAAAGATAATTAATATAGTTTGGTAACAAACATCTAATTTCTGATGTAAAAATACGGAAAAAAATAAGTATGCATATAAAAAGGCGTAGAAAAATTACCATCATATTTTTTAACTGTCGCATTGTGGAAAATTCTGCCCAAGTCCTAAAAATATATTTAAACCTAAACTGTTAATGCAATTTGCGCGAAAAAACTTAGTTCAATGAATATTGATGAACAATTTTTCTTATGATTTTAGATCCATGTGTTGCAGCTGAGTGCGGGGAACATGGACGGTGTGAATGGGACGACGAAAACGAAGAAACAAAATGCGTTTGTCGAAACGGTTTTACGGGAGATAAGTGTGATCTTGGTAAGTAATAATAACAATCGTATAAGGTAAAATACATATTTATGAAAGATAATTAATATAGTTTGGTAACAAACATCTAATTTCTGATGTAAAAATACGGAAAAAAATAAGTATGCATATAAAAAGGCGTAGAAAAATTACCATCATACTTTTTAACTGTCGCGTTGCGGAAAGTTCTGCCCAAGTCCTAAAATTATATTCAAACCTAAACTGTTGATACAATTTGTGCGGAAAAACTTAGTTAAAAGAATATTGATGAACAATTTTTCTTATGATTTTAGATCCATGTGATGCAGCTGAGTGCGGGAACCATGGACGGTGTGAATGGGACGACGAAAACGAAGAAACAAAATGCGTTTGTCGAAACGGTTTTACGGGAGATACGTGTGATCTTGGTAAGTAATAATTACAAACGTATAAGGTAAAATACAATACATATTTATGAAAGATAATTAATATAGTTTGGTAACAAACATCTAATTTCTGATGTAAAAATACGGAAAAAAATAAGTATGCATATAAAAAGGCGTAGAAAAATTACCATCACATTTTTTAACTGTCGCGTTGTGGAAAGTTCTGCCCAAGTCCTAAAAATATATTTAAACCTAAACTGTTAATGCAATTTGCGCGAAAAAACTTAGTTCAATGAATATTGATGAACAATTTTTCTTATGATTTTAGATCCATGTGTTGCAGCTGAGTGCGGGGAACATGGACGGTGTGAATGGGACGACGAAAACGAAGAAACAAAATGCGTTTGTCGAAACGGTTTTACGGGAGATAAGTGTGATCTTGGTAAGTAATAATAACAATCGTATAAGGTAAAATTTATGTTTATGAAAGATAATTAATATAGTTTGGTAACAAACATCTAATTTCTGATGTAAAAATACGGAAAAAAAATAAGTATGCATATAAAATGGCGTAGAAAAATTACCATCATATTTTTTAACTGTCGCGTTGCGGAAAGTTCTGCCCAAGTCCTAAAATTATATTCAAACCTAAACTGTTGATACAATTTGTGCGGAAAAACTTAGTTAAAAGAATATTGATGAACAATTTTTCTTATGATTTTAGATCCATGTGATGCAGCTGAGTGCGGGAACCATGGACGGTGTGAATGGGACGACGAAAACGAAGAAACAAAATGCGTTTGTCGAAACGGTTTTACGGGAGATACGTGTGATCTTGGTAAGTAATAATTACAAACGTATAAGGTAAAATACATATTTATGAAAGATAATTAATATAGTTTTGTAACAAACATCTAATTTCTGATGTAAAAATACGGAAAAAAATAAGTATGCATATAAAAAGGCGTAGAAAAATTACCATCACATTTTTTAACTGTCGCGTTGTGGAAAGTTCTGCCCAAGTCCTAAAAATATGTTTAAACCTAAACTGTTAATGCAATTTGCGCGAAAAAACTTAGTTCAATGAATATTGATGAACAATTTTTCTTATGATTTTAGATTCATGTGTTGCAGCTGAGTGCGGGGAAAATGGACGGTGTGAATGGGACGACGAAAACGAAGAAACAAAATGCGTTTGTCGAAACGGTTTTACGGGAGATAAGTGTGATCTTGGTAAGTAATAATAACAATCGTATAAGGTAAAATACATATTTATGATAGGTAATTAATATAGTTTGGTAACAAACATCTAATTTCTGATGTAAAAATACGGAAAAAAATAAGTATGCATATAAAAAGGCGTAGAAAAATTACCATCATATTTTTTAACTGTCGCGTTGCGGAAAGTTCGGCCCAAGTCCTAAAATTATATTCAAACCTAAACTGTTGATACAATTTGTGCGGAAAAACTTAGTTAAAAGAATATTGATGAACAATTTTTCTTATGATTTTAGATCCATGTGATGCAGCTGAGTGCGGGAACCATGGACGGTGTGAATGGGACGACGAAAACGAAGAAACAAAATGCGTTTGTCGAAACGGTTTTACGGGAGATACGTGTGATCTTGGTAAGTAATAATTACAAACGTATAAGGTAAAATACATATTTATGAAAGATAATTAATATAGTTTGGTAACAAACATCTAATTTCTGATGTAAAAATACGGAAAAAAATAAGTATGCATATAAAAAGGCGTAGAAAAATTACCATCACATTTTTTAACTGTCGCGTTGTGGAAAGTTCTGCCCAAGTCCTAAAAATATATTTAAACCTAAACTGTTAATGCAATTTGCGCGAAAAAACTTAGTTCAATGAATATTGATGAACAATTTTTCTTATGATGTTAGATCCATGTGTTGCAGCTGAGTGCGGGGAACATGGACGGTGTGAATGGGACGACGAAAACGAAGAAACAAAATGCGTTTGTCGAAACGGTTTTACGGGAGATACGTGTGATCTTGGTAAGTAATAATTACAAACGTATAAGGTAAAATACATATTTATGAAAGATAATTAATATAGTTTGGTAACAAACATCTAATTTCTGATGTAAAAATACGGAAAAAAATAAGTATGCATATAAAAAGGCGTAGAAAAATTACCATTACATTTTTTAACTGTCGCGTTGTGGAAAGTTCCGCCCATGTCCTAAAATTATATTCAAACCTAAACTGTTAATGCAATTTGCGCGAAAAAACTTAGTTCAATGAATATTGATGAACAATTTTTCTTATGATTTTAGATCCATGTGTTGCAGCTGAGTGCGGGGAACATGGACGGTGTGAATGGGACGACGGAAACGAAGAAACAAAATGCGTTTGTCGAAACGGTTTTACGGGAGATAAGTGTGATCTTGGTAAGTAATAATAACAATCGTATAAGGTAAATACATATTTATGAAAGATAATTAATATAGTTTGGTAACAAACATCTAATTTCTGATGTAAAAATACGGAAAAAAATAAGTATGCATATAAAAAGGCGTAGAAAAATTACCATCATATTTTTTAACTGTCGCGTTGCGGAAAGTTCTGCCCAAGTCCTAAAATTATATTCAAACCTAAACTGTTGATACAATTTGTGCGGAAAAACTTAGTTAAAAGAATATTGATGAACAATTTTTCTTATGATTTTAGATCCATGTGATGCAGCTGAGTGCGGGAACCATGGACGGTGTGAATGGGACGACGAAAACGAAGAAACAAAATGCGTTTGTCGAAACGGTTTTACGGGAGATACGTGTGATCTTGGTAAGTAATAATTACAAACGTATAAGGTAAAATACATATTTATGAAAGATAATTAATATAGTTTGGTAACAAACATCTAATTTCTGATGTAAAAATGCGGAAAAAAATAAGTATGCATATAAAAAGGCGTAGAAAAATTACCATCACATTTTTTAACTGTCGCGTTGTGGAAAGTTCTGCCCAAGTCCTAAAAATATATTTAAACCTAAACTGTTAATGCAATTTGCACGAAAAAACTTAGTTCAATGAATATTGATGAACAATTTTTCTTATGATTTTAGATCCATGTGTTGCAGCTGAGTGCGGGGAACATGGACGGTGTGAATGGGACAACGAAAACGAAGAAACAAAATGCGTTTGTCGAAACGGTTTTACGGGAGATAAGTGTGATCTTGGTAAGTAATAATAACAATCGTATAAGGTAAAATTTATATTTATGAAAGATAATTAATATAGTTTGGTAACAAATATCTAATTTCTGATGTAAAAATACGGAAAAAAAATAAGTATGCATATAAAATGGCGTAGAAAAATTACCATCATATTTTTTAACTGTCGCGTTGCGGAAAGTTCTGCCCAATTCCTAAAATTATATTCAAACCTAAACTGTTGATACAATTTGTGCGGAAAAACTTAGTTAAAAGAATATTGATGAACAATTTTTCTTATGATTTTAGATCCATGTGATGCAGCTGAGTGCGGGAACCATGGACGGTGTGAATGGGAAGACGAAAACGAAGAAACAAAATGCGTTTGTCGAAACGGTTTTACGGGAGATACGTGTGATCTTGGTAAGTAATAATTACAAACGTATAAGGTAAAATACATATTTATGAAAGATAATTAATATAGTTTGGTAACAAACATCTAATTTCTGATGTAAAAATACGGAAAAAAATAAGTATGCATATAAAAAGGCGTAGAAAAATTACCATCACATTTTTTAACTGTCGCGTTGTGGAAAGTTCTGCCCAAGTCCTAAAAATATGTTTAAACCTAAACTGTTAATTCAATTTGCGCGAAAAAACTTAGTTCAATGAATATTGATGAACAATTTTTCTTATGATTTTAGATTCATGTGTTGCAGCTGAGTGCGGGGAAAATGGACGGTGTGAATGGGACGACGAAAACGAAGAAACAAAATGCGTTTGTCGAAACGGTTTTACGGGAGATAAGTGTGATCTTGGTAAGTAATAATAACAATCGTATAAGGTAAAATACATATTTATGAAAGATAATTAATATAGTTTGGTAACAAACATCTAATTTCTGATGTAAAAATACGGAAAAAAATAAGTATGCATATAAAAAGGAGTAGAAAAATTACCATTACATTTTTTAACTGTTGGCGTTGTGGAAAGTTCTGCCCAAGTCCTAAAAATATGTTTAAACCTAAACTGTTAATGCAATTTGCGCGAAAAAACTTAGTTCAATGAATATTGATGAACATATTTTCTTATGATTTTAGATCCATGTGTTGCAGCTGAGTGCGGGGAACATGGACGGTGTGAATGGGACGACGAAAACGAAGAAACAAAATGCGTTTGTCGAAACGGTTTTACGGGAGATAAGTGTGATCTTGGTAAGTAATAATAACAATCGTATAAGGTAAAATACATATTTATGAAAGGTAATTAATATAGTTTGGTAACAAACATCTAATTTCTGATGTAAAAATACGGAAAAAAATAAGTATGCATATAAAAAGGCGTAGAAAAATTACCATTACATTTTTTAACTGTCGCGTTGTGGAAAGTTCTGCCCATGTCCTAAAATTATATTCAAACCTAAACTGTTGATACAATTTGTGCGAAAAACTTAGTTCAAAGAATATTGATGAACAATTTTTCTTATGATTTTAGATCCATGTGATGCAGCTGAGTGCGGGGAACATGGACAGTGTGAATGGGACGACGAAAACAGTGAAGCAAAATGCGTTTGTCGTAACGGTTTTACTGGATATAGGTGTGATCATGGTAAGTATTGATATTACACGTTAGAATATTGTTTCATATTATTTCTGCAGTTAAAACGCAATTTCAAGCGTAGGAATCAGAGAAAAAACTAAGTATGTACGGAAAAATAGTAACTAAAGAATGCTATCCCAACTACAAACAGTTTTTGCCTAAAAAAGTGCAGTTCAAAATGAAAAACATTATCTCAAACTAAAGTTTTTTTTGTCCGTAAATCAATGTGTATACTGAAGGTTAGATGAATGTACATATTTCCTATGTTTTCAGGCCCATGTGTTGCAGTCGAATGCGGAGCGAACGGAGAGTGTGAATGGGATGATGAAAACAGTAAAACAAAATGCGTTTGTCGTAATGGTTTTATTGGAGATAAGTGTGATCTTGGTAAGTAATATTATACGCTACTAGTTTGGTTCATGTTCCGTAATTAAAGTTAATATTTCTGTCGCTAAAACGCAATTTTAAATAAGTAAGGTAAGTAATAATGGTGATAAACGTATGCAGTTAATTGCGTATAGTCCTCAAATAAGCTGCGTATAGTTCAGTACCTAAGATAGGGTTCCAGAATACAAATTTGGAATAAAAAATGTACACACAGAAAAAATATTCACGAAACATGCAGCTTTTTTTTTTTTTTTTGCCAAATGTGCGTCGCACAGTGGAGTATTTGCATGAAAATCCTGGCCAAAAGTCGAAAATGCAAACTTTACTTATTAGCTTTGACCTTGAACGTTAAAAAAGGTAGATAAACCTAGCGTCATGAGACAATATTCATTTTACACTGAAATTAACCAGTTAAGCTTACCAGCAGTCGAAACTTAGTACTTTCGGTTTTCGGTTATCTTTGATTGCGTTTGCAAAATTTCACTAAGTGACTCCGTTGCTTTATTTTCGCATTAGAAGTAACTATAGTGGAATAATTTACAATGGAGGGTGTTCAGCAAGGTTTGTACTCTGTTCTTCATCATTTTTTATTTATTTTACACTTCTAATTTTTGTGTGAATGTGTTACTTAAACCTCACAAAAAGTACATCTGTTTTTTTGCAATTCTTTATGTAAGTGAAGGTTTTTAAACGTGTTGTACTCATTTGTACCACCTGCAAATTGTACCTACGATAGTTCAGAATCTCTATTTTGAGAATCTGAAACTAACTCTTGCTCGATTTTGCTCGAAAAAATATTAATTCCATAAATAGAACAGGTGGTCGTTTTCATTTATTTTTCTTTCTTCGGCTGTTTCAGGTCCGCTGGCTTTCGTCATACCAATATCCTGAAAACAACTGCAGGAAATTATGATTGAATCTACAAAAAGGCCCTTCTGTGCGAAAATCAAAGAATTAGTTACATAATTAGCTGAAATTACTAATTGTCCTTACGAAAAACTCAGAATTAAAAAAAAAATCATTAACAGTTTCAAAATTAGTTACTCTCGTAAATGGAAGGCCCTCTGTAGAATTAAAAGCCGTTTCTTAGAAAAGAATCAGGAATGGTTAACTGGGGTGGTTCTTTTACCCGTAGCACCAGTTCCGTCTGTTTTACCAGAAGGGAGACCAGGTAAGGAATTCGGACAATCGAGTAATAGATCCAAGCGCCGGAAAACAATGGGACAGAAAAAATGTTGATGTTGATTAGTTAACTGATGCAGCGCAATTGAATCATCGTGCCATAGTCAATACAGATACTGCTAAAGTTATCCAGGACATAACTAAGTCTCCAACCAGAGCAATTAAGTTTCTTAAAGCAGTCGCTGCTGGTAATAAATGTGACACTACGAAAAAACACTCGCCAGAGAAGGCTTTAGCAATATTTGTTGAAGCCAATTTTACAAGAAATCAGTACGAAATCACACAGCAGGCTAACAAAGATGTTTATCCGTGCTACACATATGTTCAGAAAGCAAAACAAGAGTGTATTAAGGAATATCCCTGAAAATTTATTGATAAAAAGTTAGTTTGAAAAATAGAGTAGTTGATTAAACCAGGTCGACCAACACTGTTTTTTTTTTGAGGGGGGGGGGGACAAATACTAATTACATTTCTTCAAAAAAAAAAAAATGCATCAAATCAAATACGTTTATTTTGTTCACTTTCCTCCCAAAACTCACCCCCCCCCCCTTCCGTCAGCGACTGGCATGCAGCCAACAGCTATACGTAGCGAGTTAATAGGTGAAACTTTTTATTTCACCTCTTTATAAAAAAAATCATCTTAAATCAATGAAATAAGATAACTTCACCGTTTTTGCTTTAAATGAAGGTGAATTGTTTAGATTATATCCTTGAAACGTTTCAGACCCATAACACGATTAGATTCTCGGATACATGAATTTTAGTTTACATTGATTGAATAATTGAAAAAAGTCGAAAAAGTGACCTTTCTTTGAAAAATTCTATAAATTCGGTAAATTACGTTAGAACTTCAAACAATTTAGGCTTTTAAAGAGATTGATTTGCTCTAAATGATGATGCTTTGTTTTTTTTTTCCTGCGTTTACTGGGAGCCGTTTTACGATCGTAAACTCCTAGAAATCTGAAACTTGGATTAAACATTGAATAACTTTTTTTCTAAATTAAATTTTAAAAATCGAGCTTCAAGTTACAACATCTGACCTTTCTGACAACTTGTGTACCAAGTTTCATAGCTGTAAGTATGATAGCTTGGCTGTACAACGCATAAACACACAGAGGGATATTCCCTTCAGAAGAGCGAAAATTCCGAAATAGTTTTGGCCAGGATTTTCAGTCAAATACCCCACTGTGCGTCGTCTCTTATCGTGAGTTTCTGCTGGCTGGTCCATTTAGTGTATACACCGGTATCCACGTGGTCCTGCTCAGTTATCTCACAGCTTTCATGTTATGTGATAAGCTTGGAGAAATGGGCGGAAGAGGTTTGTGCCAAGTTGATATACGCATGCGCCATCTTGAAATAGGAGCACTAAGATGACACATGCACTCAGCCACATTTAATATTTTAAATTGAATGTTTGTTCCAGAAAGAAAAAAAGTTACAGAAATGATGACTTAATAAGCGAAAACACTCTTTTTTACTTCCTTTTACGAAGTAAAGGAAGTATTGTGATCGCGAAAAAAAATCACTCAAATTTGAGTCTAAATTTTAATTTTGCTCACCCCCGAATGAATGTTCAGTAGTTTTTTCGACCTGTCAGCACGTGCATATGTACCTACCAACATATAAGCAGCCAGTTTTCTCGTGACGTCTGTATGTGCTTATGTGCGTATGTGGGTCGTATAACTCAAAAACTATATGCCGTAGAAGCTTCTAGCTTGGTATGTAGGCTCTGAGGATGGTCTAGTTCTGCACCTGCCCTTGTGGTTGAATTTGAATGTTTCCAAGGGGGTGTTTTACCCCTTTTTAGGGGTAAATCAGTGTTAATTTCAATGCAGACTCAAGTGATATGAATTGGCTCGACCATTTGGCGATATGTCGCCAAGCTTTTGGTCGCCAAGTGTTTGACGCCAACTTGGCGACAAATTTGGCGAAAAATTTTTTTTTTTGAATTTGGGTTCAACTTGGCGCTATTGGCGTTATTTTGCGAAAAATTCACTGAATGATATTAAAATCAGCAATATTTAGAAAATTAACCATTGTAAAACATTTTTTGCATTGTTTCGTGGCAGATTAGGGAAGTAAATATGTGAATTGTTACCTTGCTCACTCCAAGCACTTTTTTAACACTTAAGGCAACTACTAAGAAATTTGCACGTAAAGGGAAGTAGTGTGGGGTCCATACCAGATTTTTTTTTCTTAAAGATTTGTGTGAAGAGCTTGCCTGTGGAGAAAATGGTTACTGCGTATGGATTGATAAGGAAATGAAGCCGTAATGTTTTTGCAAAAATGGCTGGTCCGGAGAGGAATGTGAAATAGGTTTGTACTCATATGGCAAATATACTCACTATTTTCAATGTATTTTTAATCACTCATTTAAATAAAGTCTATAACTCAAAAAAAATAACATCAACAAAATGGAAATAAATTTTCGGGACTCTTCCTAGACTCATGCAAAGAGCTCGAATGTGGGGAAATGGGTGATTGTATATTTAATGAGCAAGACATGAATCCCAAATGCCTGTGTAAGGATGGTTGGGCTGGAGTGAAATGCGAAACGGGTATGCATGAAGACTATATACTAGCAATTTTTTAAACTCCTTGTTTGAATTGAAAAGTTATGACGAAAATCAAAAGATAAAATATTCACTATCCATTTCAAATATATTTCAGACTTATGTAAAGACTTCATCTGTGGAGAAAATGGTGAATGCGTTTGGAATGAGAAGGAGGAGAAGGGGCATTGCCGGTGTGAGAAGGGCTGGATCGGGGATAAATGTGAACATGGTTTGTACCAAGACGTACATTACACTCGTATTTGTTTTCGGGTAACTGCGCTTTATGAAAAACATTTGCAGGGCAAATTTAGTCATCAAACCCAAGTTAGCAGGTTTAATATTATCTGAAATTGAAATTTACTCTAAAATATTCAGAAATGTTCCTAGAAAATAATGGACAGCTGATGTACCTAATTTCTGTCATTGACATGTCTGGCAAAAGATCAGGAAAGTTTCTAGCTAAAGTTATTAACCTTGCTGATGAATTCACGCACACACACACACAGAAACCCTACAAATAAAGGTCAACCGCTTTGGGGCAAAAAATAAAACAATTTAGATACGTTTATGGCAACAGTTCAGTAAAAGTGGCCAGAGCTATAGCAAAAATTACACGCTACAGCATCCAAAAACTGCTAATGTCCTCATTTGGACCGAACTAAATACGGAACATTTGCTCAAATATGTCTGTTTACCTTTAGAGCATGAGCACAGCCGTGCGGTACAGCTAGTTTATGTATGAACTTTTTTTTTTTCAAGATCCCTGTATGGGAAAAAACTGCAGTGGTCATGGACATTGTGAATGGGATGAACAGAGGGAGGAACCTAGATGTTTCTGCAAAGACGGTTGGGACGGTTCAAACTGCCAAATAAGTATGTTCATCATCATTAGAGTTTGAATTCGTTTTGAAATATGTCACCTTCTTCTAATCATTTCTTTAAAGAAAATACTTAGGGTTGGTTTGGGTAAGTGGGCCCCCTTTTTAGAACAGTTCGTTTTTAAAGCCTTATACAAAAGTTTTAAAGCAAAACAGCTGAAATTTGTTGACTTATTTTATCTTGGACATTATTAACAAACACAAGTTCAACATTATTTCCTAAAAATATACTTTAAATATTTTTAGCTATGATATTCTTTACAAAATGACGTGGGTTACCAACTTACCCCTAGGAAGGGGTAAGTGCCCCACCCCCAGTTATTTATATTTATAGTGTCCTTTGCGGGTCCTACCTGATAAATTATGTAAAATTTTAGTAGGAAATATTTTTTTGTAAATGTATCTATTAACGAGATATCTACTTAAATTTAAATGTGTATAACAGAATATTATAAAGCGGAATACAAAACAATTGTTTTTGTGAAATTCATTAAAAGCCGTTAGGCATATTTTTAGCTTTTACATATAAATTACTGTTGGATAAACATAATAGAGTCGATTAAGATCAATTTTGGTTAAAAATATATATATATATATATAGGTTGAAAAAAAACGGAAACAATGGCAGCGTCTATTTGAAGTTTTCTGGAGGGAAAACATTATCATTTCATCCTCAGTTATAATTCTAACATCACCTACATCAAGCCAATAAAAAGCACAGCTATTTCTATTCTTCCTATCAAATTTTGCAGTTTTTTTTCATTTGTTTCATGTTTTAAAATTAGACCTTCATAATACTTTATGGTTTTCTTTCATGCAAGTTTCACAAATACATAGTTACCAGCTTTTTACAGTTTTTGTAGCTGAACCATCAATTTCTTCTAGGTCTCCATAATTATCTTTTATTTCATCGTAGAAATTGCTTCATTAAAACTGCTATTCTATTTGAAATCATCATTATTATGAGGGGGCCCACTTAGCCTAAAAGAGAAAAACCACGGGGTAAGTGGGACCCTTCCTCTTAAACACTTATTAATCCTACTTTGCATAAAAATTCTTATTGCAGTGTGTGCTTTAGGTTAAACTCTATAGGAAAACTTGATGAACATAGAAAAAATAATAAAAACTAACATCGAAGTACTTTTTTCAAAAATGTTGCTTGAACTCGCAAAAACATTTTTTTTTTTTGACATAAATTATATGATTCAAAAAAAAGTTCCATGAAACCCAAATATATGCAAAAGCAATCACTGTGTTGCAATTTTACATGATAAGTACAAAAAAGTATAAAAACCACATGCGCATTTCAGTTTTAAGGGGGGTGGCCCACTTACCTGAACCAACCCTACTTTTAAAAAAAATGTTGTGCAGGGTATCAAACTTGTTAGAAAAATATTGACAATAAATTTGAAGAAATTTCTGTTGAACTTACATATTTTTTTCATTGCAATAAAAGGTCCCTGCCTGGGA
Organism: Uloborus plumipes; assembly: GCA_038373865.1. Taxonomy (NCBI): domain Eukaryota; kingdom Metazoa; phylum Arthropoda; class Arachnida; order Araneae; family Uloboridae; genus Uloborus; species Uloborus plumipes. The sequence continues at coordinate 45,112 of JAXGGA010010772.1, forward strand.
AAGAACTGCAATGATCATGGACATTGTGATTGGGATGAATTGAGGGGTGAACCTAGATGTTTCTGCAAAGATGGTTGGGGCGGTTTCAACTGCCAAATAGGTATGTTCATCATCATCAGAGTTAGAATTTGTTTATAACTATGTCACATTTTTCAAATCGTTTCTCAAAAAAAATAATTTAAAAAAAATATATTCTGTGCAGGATATCAAACATAAGTTAGAAAATTTTTGACATCAACAGTTTGAGAAAATTTTTGTTGAACTTACTTTTTTTCCC